>JADBJO010000324.1:708853-728853 GCA_016801955.1 Conus betulinus | reverse complement strand
CTCCTTCGCAAAATGGGAAAATAAATCAAACTGTTTCGTAGACTGGGAGCAAGTGTTTAAACAAGTAAAACAAATTAAAGAAATTAAATTAAAATGGTTCCAAATAAGAGTTTTGTCATAATATTCTTGTTACAAATTACATTTTGAAGAAGATTGGAATTCTTGGCAGCGATCTGTGCACATTCTGTGAAACTGACACCGATTCAATCCAACACTACCTATGGCAATGTCAGTTTGCAAAACACTTCTGGGGAACTGGAAAAAAATATTGAAAGAAAAAAATGTGAACATTGCATTGCAGCAGAATGAATTTTAATATGGAGTTGATTCTGTTTGGAAACGATGAACATACAAAAACAGATGAGGTGTTTGACCACATTACTTTATGGGCTAAACATTATATATACAGATATAGAATAAACAAAAAAATAAACCTACTATCAAACACTTCTTGAGAGATATTAATAATAAAAAAATAGAAAGAGAGGGGGTTAGTTACCGCCAAGGACAGTGACAAACAAAGCACAGGACAAGACATAATGCATTTTGACCTCTTGGATCTTCTTCAGGCAAAGAAAAAAAATCACATTTAACATTAAGGACAAACAAAGAACAATGAGTGACTTTTCTGTCCATGTGTTCAGATATCAATAACATACATAAGATAGAAAAAATGTAATCATTGTTCGGAAATGAACTACATAAAATTTAACAGAAAATGGTGTCCCCCTATGAAAAACGTGTTCATGTTTCTAATGTAATGATATAAAGGAGGGGAAAACAAAAGATGGCAGTAATTGGTCGACAGCAACAGCTACATTTAGAAATTTTAGAAAACTTTTTCATGAATGTGTAAAATTTTATGTAATGATTGTTACCTGCATGGTCAGGCATAGCGGATGTACATGTTCCTCGATCGTCTTGTAGACGAAAAAGAATGTAGTGTATTTGTGACTCGTTCCTGATTCGTTTTTTTTTTTTAAATTGAACTGGTAGAATGCTTCTTGTCTAGTGTGTCTTTATGAGTGTATGTCATTACTTCTCTACCCCCTCCCCTTCCCCCCTTCTCGATTTTGCATATTCATTCATATGCGTTTTGTTAATATTTGTTTGCTGTTATTAATGGAAAAAAATTAAAAAATTGGAACCATCCTGATGTACGCCTTTCTACGCTTGCTCAGCCATCCTGACCGACACTGCAGGTCCCTGTATCTCCCGGGCCTGGCTGACGTCGAGTCATGCCATGCAAGACAGCGTTAATCACAGCTCTGTCACGTGTGTTTTCATACCACAGGGACAGTTGGGACGAGCTCAGTTCTGAGCCATTCTCTGTGTCTCTTGTCCTTGGCAAGTCACTGAAGAAGTCTCGTACAGTGTCTTGGGCACTGTGGTTGGGTGACGTGGGCGCTCCCTCCTGACGGGGTCGCTTCCTGACCCCGCCATCAATGTCGTCTGTAGGAGGACTGAGGAACCCGGTGTCCATCATGTCTTCTGTTGATCGGCACCACTGAAGGCTGCCCAAACGCCCCAGTTAGAGTACAATGTCTCCTCTGGTGGCTCACTTCATGACAAACTAGATTGTTGCCCTGTGGAATCGCAGCATAGTGACTGCCACGGGATGTGTGGAGTCCACTAGAGCCTACAGTGGAATGTGGTCTGAGCAGTCCAGGGAGATAGATTGGTCTATCAGGAAGTCCAGGAGTGAAGTCTGTGAGGAGTTGAGGGGAGTGGAATCCACCAGGCCATCCAGTGGTGTGTGGTCTATCAGGGAGTTCAGCAGTGTGTGGTCTATCAGGGAGTTCAGCAGTGTGTGGTCTATCAGGGAGTTCAGCAATGTGTGGTCTATCAGGGAGTTCAGCAGTGTGTGGTCTATCAGGGAGTCCAGCAGTGTGTGTGGTCTATCAGGGAATTCAGCAGTGTGTGGTCTATCAGGGAGTTCAGCAGTGTGTGGTCTATCAGGGAGTTCAGCAGTGTGTGGTCTATCAGGGAGTTCAGCAGTGTGTGTCTATCAGGGAGTTCAGCAGTGTGTGTGGTCTATCAGGGAGTTCAGGGGAGTAAAGTGTACAGTCCAGTTGTTCCCTTCAATAGGTCTGAGGGCAAAAAAAACTCGACAAGGGAGTCACGCTGACCTTTGTGACAGCCATCGTCCTTGTGCCAAATCAGATCATTTCTCTAGACCCATACACTCGTAAGAAAGATAGTCATCCCCAGACCTACACACCGGTCAGTGAGATAGTCATCCCTAGACCTACACACTGGTCAGTGAAATAGTCATCCTCACACCTACACACCGGTCAGTGAGATAGTCATCCTCACACCTACACACAGGTCAGTGAGTTAGTCATCCTCACACCTACACACTGGTCAGTGAGATAGTCATCCTCACACCTACACACTGGTCAGTGAAATAGTCATCCTCACACCTACACACTGGTCAGTGAAATAGTCATCCTCACACCTACACACTGGTCAGTGAGATAGTCATTCTCACACCTACACACCATTAAAACAGATAGTCATCGTCACACTGGTCAGTGAGATAGTCATCCCTAGACCTACACACCAGCCAGTGAGAAAGTCATTCTCACACCTACACACCGGTCAGTGAGTTAGTCATCCTCACACCTACACACCGGTCAGTGAGATAGTCATCCTCACACCTACACACCGGTCAGTGAGATAGTCATTCTCACACCTACACACTGGTCAGTGAGATAGTCATCCTCACACCTACACACTGGTCAGTGAGATAGTCATTCTCACACCTACACACTGGTCAGTGAGATAGTCATCCTCACACCTACACACTGGTCAGTGAGATAGTCATTCTCACACTTACACACTGGTCAAACAGATAGTCATCCTCACACCTACACACTGGTCAAACAGATAGTCATCCTCACACCTACACACCAGTCAAACAGATAGTCATCCTCACACCTACACACCAGTCAAACAGATAGTCATCCTCACACCTACACACTGGTCAGACAGTTAGTCATCCTCACACCTACACACTGGTCAGACAGATAGTCATCCTCACACCTACACACGGGGGCACTGGGCCATTGGATCAGATTTCTCAGTAAGATGGCATCATTTAGTCCATCCAGCTGGACATGGGCCCGCTGTGTAACATTTTCAGTGAGATGGTCATCGTCTGTGTCCCATTTCTGACCATACCGTTAGACCTACACACGGCATTATATCACAGCAATGCTCTCTCTCTCTCTCTCTCTCTCTCTCTCTCTCTCTCTCTCTCTCTCTCTCTCTCTCTCTCTCTCTCCCTTCTTCTTCTGTCTCTCTTTCTCTCTCTATCTCTCTCTCTCTCTCTGTCTCTCTCTCTGTCTGTCTGTCTCTCTCTCTCTCTCTCTCTCTCTCTCTCTCTCTCTCTCTCTCTCTCTCTCTCTCTCTCTCTTCGTTAAAACTTTTCAAGAAACATTTACACATTAAAATCGTTAGCGTCCATTCGCAGTCTTCTGTAAACCATATTTTGAATACACCGTCTGAACTTATATACCTACTCCATTAAAACGCTTATCCCTACTTCCACTCTGTCTACCATCCCTCTTCTCCTCCCCTACCTACCATTCTCTCCCCATCCCCCCACCTCTCCGCTATTCCGACCTCTCTCTCTCTCTGTGGTTTGTTTGTTTGCTTGTATGTTTCTTTCTGTTTGACTATCAACCATGTCATTATTACGTTTATGAATAGTCTGCTTATTGTAGAATAAGAATACAGTGTTGCTACGTTGAATTGTCAGTATGAATGATATGTGTTGAAATAATGTGTGCATGACAAGGACAGATTGTAAGACTAGGCTTTGGCCTAAAACCATCCTTGCGTATCAAAGATCAGTCAATCAATTTCCTCTCTCTCTCTCTCTCTCTCTCTCTCTCTCTCTCTCTCTAAGCGAGAGATATAGGCGTGAATATATGGGAGAGAAGAAGGAGAAAGGGCAAAAGATGGGATTGTGGCAGCGGAAGGTGAGTGAGGTGGGGACAGGACAATGCCGTGCATTACTGGCGGATCACTCTTGTGCCAAAGAGACCCGAGTATTGACCCTCACTCAACCACCATCCCTCATCCCTCACCCCTACACTCCACGTCATCGGGGATTCTATAACCCCCTACACTCTTCTGACCTCATCCCACCCCTGCATTCCTCCTCTTCCGTCATCCTTCCCTCACACACCTTAAGATACGGCACATTTCCTTCCTTGGCGGCCAACTCAAGTTCTGAGTCGTGTTTCTATGTGACAGATGCGAAATCTGCTAAGAGAACGGGATAACTCTCCAGTCCCGGAATGTACCAATCAAACTCTAACCCTAACCAAAACCAGTCCATGACCCTAAGTCCTAATCTAATCCATACCAACCCCGGAAAGTACGAATCAAACCCTAACCCTAACACAAACCAGTGCATGACCTAACCTAAATCCTAACCTAATTTAGCCCTGGCCTTTATCAGAACCCTACCCTGATTGTACGGCGCTTTAGAAACCCTTTCTTGATCAACTGTGCTTACGGTGCGGTTGACCAGGAGTTGTCTTCCCGTCTCCATCCACAAAGAAAGCACTTCCGTCGTCTCAGACAGACTGAAAGACATCCGGGGCCAACTCTCCCCTGCTTCCTCTTTCTCTCCCCACCCCCACATCTCCGCCCTGCCCCAGAGACAAGCCCCCTTCCGCCCCTTCTTACCTTACCTTATGGCTGTGACAGAAGGACTGCACGATGGGGTGCCATCGTAGAATTACCTTTAGAGATCAGCACGGGTATTTTTTTTAAACAGGAAACCACTCCCATTAACCTATATCACACACACACACACACACACACACACACACACACACACACACACACACACACACACGTATATATATATATATATATATATAGATAGATAGATAGATAGATAGATAGATAGATAGATAGACAGAGAGATAGAGAGAGAGAGAGAGAGAGAGAGAGAGAGAGAGAGAGAGAGAGAGAGAGACAGATAGACAGACAGAGGCAGAGAGCGCGTTTGCACGCATGCGTGCATGCCTTCCAAATGTCTTTTTTTCACAAGTCGCAAAAGAGACTGGTAGATATTGTATGTCTCTGGTTCATTCTTCCTCTACCACTTCTCTGTTCTTCTTCCTTGCTAAAGGCTGTGGGGTTTTTAAGAGACTGCAGCCAAGCTGACACCAAGCTAGATCAGCTGATAGCAGTTTGGGGAGTGCTGTCATGTACAGTTTTTACATCTGCATTTTTGACCCTGAGAAAGATATCACCGTCGACAATTCACTTGTCCCATAACTATTGTGCTTTAAATGAACACTGATCTGCACTTTGTCGTACTTTTTTTTCGTAAGAAATTGTGCTTTAAGTAAGCGCTAATGTGTACTTTAGTTTTCATAAGAACGTCTAAAAGACCATGAAATGACGTGAAAGAAGAAAAAGAATGAACAGACAAGCAGAAAAAAAAAAATGATGTGGAGGGAGAGGGTAGAAGAGTGAAAATAAAGTAAAATGAAGAGAAAATAGACTAAAAAGGTAAAAGGAAGTGAAACCAACAGAACATGGCAAATGAAACCACAGGAAGAATACCAAAACAAGGCAGCAGCACATAGTCAGGACGATAGAAAGGAGAGGGCGGGGAGGGGGTGGGGGGGGGGGAGAAAGGAAAAGACAACAGACGAAAGGGAAATCTCAGGAAGGAAACAAAGGAGACAGTTTGGCAGAGATGAAGGGAAGGAACTGGTGGGGGCAGAGGGCGAGGGGGGGGGGGGGGGGGGGGGGAGGGATCCTAAACAATTTGACGAGAGGAAAAAAAAAAAGAAAAAAGAGGCCAAAATATGCGCGGAAGAAATGGTTTTTTCCAGTCTACTTTTACCATAAAGGAGTAGAGAGCCGGAAATGACGTATATTGGCCTACATACGGGCGTGCCATTTGTCACATTGACCGAGTGGAATCCTGTACCGAAACCTGACCCTACCACTCAGAGGTCTCCTGCCTGCCGGCTTCTATGCGCTCGTTTTCTCACGAGTTTTGATTTGAGAGCAGAAAATGAGCACAGAAGCCAAAGAAAGAATAGACAGAAAGAAAAAGAGAGTGATGGGCAGAAGGAAAAGACTATAAACATGAGAAAGAGGGCAGAGAAAGAAAGAGAGAGTGAAGGGAAGAGGAAAAAAAAGACTATAAGAATGAGAACGAAAGAAAAGAAAGATAGAGAGAGTGAAGAGAAGAGGAAAAAGACTATAAACATGAGAAAGAAGGCAGAGAGAGAAAGAAAGAGAGAATGATGGGAACAGGAAAAGACTGTGAACACACACACACACACACACACACACACACCACACACACACACACACACACACACACACAAAAACAAGACAAGGAAAGAAAGAGACAGCGACAGGTAGAGGAAAAAGACTATAGTTATGAGAAGAAGGCAAGGGGAAAGAAAGAAAGAGTGAAGGGTAGAAAAAAGACTTAAGAGTGAAGGGTAGAGGAAGGGTAGAGGACTTAAGACATGAGACACAAGGCAAGGGGAGTAAGAAAGAAAGTGAAGGGTAGAGGAAAATGACTATAGACGTGAAAAAGAAGGCAAGTGAAAAAAGAAAGAAAGAGTGAAGGGGAGAAAGAAAGAAAGAGTGAAGAAGTAGAGGAAAAAAAGACTATAGACATGAGACAGAAAAGCAGACATGGGAGAAAGAAAGGGGAGAAAGAAAGAGTGAAGGGTAGAGGAAAAAGACTAAGACATGAGACAGAAGGCAAGGGGAGAAAGAAAGAAAGAGTGAAGGGTAGAGGAAAAAGACTATAGACATGAGACAGAAGGCAAGGGGAGAAAGAAAGAAAGAGTGAAGGGTAGAGGGAAAAGACTATAGACATGAGACAGAAGGCAAGGGGAGAAAGAAAGAAAGTGAAGGAAGGGCTGGGCGCTGTGTGATGGGCAATGCTCAAGCAATGATCTCCTAAATTCGGTCAGCAGTCATGGGCAACAGGACAGAAGTGTTGTGTCCTTTGTGTGGTTTGTGTGATGGTCATCTTCTGTCTGCCGCTAGGTCATGGCCAGTAAAGATACTAACACACCTTATTGACAGATCCTATGTCACGGCCAATTAAGACACTAACACACCTTATTGCCAGATCCTATGTCACGGCTGATAAAGACACTAACACACCTTATTGACAGATCCTACGTCACGGCCAATTAAGACACTAATACACCTTATTGCCAGATCCTATGTCACGGCTAATAAAGACACTAACACAACTTATTGACAGATCCTACGTCACAGACTATTAACACACTAACACACCTTATTGCCAGATCCTATGTCACGGCTAATAAAGACACTAAAACATCTTATTGACGGATCCTATGTCACGGCTAATGAAGACACTAACACACCTTATTGACGGATCCTACGTCACGGCCAATTAAACACTAACACACCTTATTGCCAGATCTTATGTCACGGCTAATAAAGACACTAACACACCTATTGACAGATCCTACGTCACGGCCAATTAAGACACGAACACACCTTATTGCCAGACCCAATGTTACGGCCAATTAAGACACTAACACACCTTATTGACAGATCCAATGTCACGGCTAATAAAGACACTAACACACCTTATTGACAGATCCTCTGTCATGGCTAATAAAGACACTAAAACATCTTATTGACAGATCCTCTGTCATGGCTAATAAAGACACTAAAACATCTTATTGACAGATCCTCTGTCATGGCTAATAAAGACACTAAAACATCTTATTGACAGATCCTATGTCACGGCCAGTAAAGACACCCACACATTTTAGACAGAAACTATGTCACGGCCAGTAAAATCTTCCACACACCTTAACATCACGCGCTATATCACGGCCATTTAAGACACCCACACATCTTAGACAGATCTCCTGTTTGATGTTCAGAAAGTTTATGACCGTATATGGCACACGAGACTACTTTTTAAACTTAAAAGTATTGGGTTAAGTGGCAGTATGTATCAGTATATCTGTTAAGTGGCAGTATGTATCAGTATATCTTTCCTGACAAGGAGAATATTTATCACAAAATAGGGAATACTTGTCTTCTTCGAGGCAAATCAACATGGGGATTTCCTCAGGGATCTATAATCGCTCCTTTGCTTTTTGACATCATGCTATATGATTTACCAAAGTGTCTGTCCAAATCCATTAATGTAGCACAGTATGCCAATAATATAGCAATGTGGATGAACGTCCCTTGAGGGAAAAGACATGATTACGCTTATTTGTCATATAAACAGATTATATCAGACAGAGCTTGATAAATTGAACAAATACATGATAATTAGGCCTTAATGGCTTCGAATTTTCAGCGCAAAAAAAACTAGCAAAATTCTTTTCTACAATGGTGCTGATCCAAAAAAAGCTACCTAAATTTCAAATTGATGGTCAGAATACTGCTTACAAAACTGAAGTAAAATTTCTAGGGCTTTATCTTACGCCAAAATTAAACTGGAAAAAACACTTTGACACCATGTTGTCAAAAGCAATGAAAAGTGTGAACTTTTTAAAGACAGATCTAGTTGCAAAGTGAGACGACTGCAGGCGGAAATCCAAACAAATCTTAAATAAATATCAGCGAATCGCTAGTTAGCATGTAAGCCCATCCCTTTCTTCCCTCTACCCTCATAGCATCAGCACCGAAAAGTAGCATACACCACTGCAATTTCAGCCCACAATATCCTCCAACAACACACGCACACACACACACATATTACCGTATCTCCCACTATTTACCTCACACATAACTTACAGCTATCTTCCATTCCACTCTCACTACACTCTCTCTATTTGTCACATCAATCTATTGTTTATTCAGATACTTGTCCACTCCACATTTTTCATTTTGGTTTTCTTTTAATTTCATATACTATTTCCTCTACAAGAGCTTCTGCTCAATCTTCCCTCTTTCCTGTGCGTATGTTGTGTAGGTGTTTGTGACTATGCGGCACACACACACACACACACACACACACACACACACACACACACACACACACACACACACACACTCTCTCTCTCTCTCTCTCTCTCTCTCTCTCTCTCTCTCTAAAAAAAAAATAAATAAAAAATAAATGAAATAAAAAAATGATTTGGAAAAACAAATAAAAAATGCATGAAATAAAAATTAAAAGATAAAATGAAACACACACACACACACACACACACACACACACACACACACACACACACACACACACACACACACACGCACATGCGCGCGCGCGCAACAAAAACAGTTAATTTCATAATTTATGTTATCTCTCTTAGTGTTAACATCATCGTCTTCATCGCTATTATGATCACTATTATTATTACCAATTACACACACACACACACACACACACACACACACACACACACACACACACACACACACACACACACACACACACATATATATATATATATATATATATATATATATATATATATATATATATATATATATATAAATGAAACAATAAATTCCAAGGATAAGTACCGAGCACCATTCCAGCAACTTACAGAGCAGCTAGGTGTTGCAATATATATATATATATATATATATATATATATATATATATATATATATATATATATATATCAGTATACCTTTTGTTACAACTTTATAACTATCACAAATGTATTTACTACTACCATTAATATAATTATTACTCTATTATTATTCTTTGCAATATTTCTAACATTCCAGCTTACCATTTCTCCAGCTTCCTATAGCGTCACTATCATTACTATATGGTTACAATCACAATTATTATCGAAACTAATAATATACATAATAAAATTATGTACCAATTTTTTTTTTTTATTATTATTAGATTCCATTATTCCCATAATTTGTACCTTCCATCTCTTTGTTCTTCCTGTCCTCCCCTTCCCCTCCTTCCCTTGGTTTTTGTGTTTTGTTTTGTTTTTCTTTTTTTTATTTATTATTATTTTTTTTTTATTATTATTATTATTTTTTTTTTTTTTTTTTTGGGGGGGGGGGGGGGGGGGGGGGGGGGGGGGGGGGGGGGGGGGGGGGGGGGGGGGGGGGGGGGGGGTGTTGTTTTTGTACTCCCAGTTCTTATACAACAGGGAGTACTTTAGAATGGGAACGTAGAAATGCTCTCTCTCTCTCTCTCTCTCTCTCTCTCTGTGTCTGTCTGTGTGTGTGTGTGTGTGTGTGTGTGTGTGTGTGTGTGTGTGTGTGTGTGTGTGTGTCCGTCCGTCCGTCCGTGGTCAAAATGTGTTCCACTCGCTCCAGGCAAAACTACTGGGCCGATCTTTCTCAAAATTTGTAGGTAGTTCATTATGGGCCAAAGATTATGTCCGATGTGTTTATTTTATCGTTATAGCCGTTACTAACAGCTGTAACGGCCTTTGCCGTTATATCCGTTACTAACGGCTGTAACGGCCTGTAACGGTTTTTCTTCTATATAGGATATCTCAGACAGTACCTGGCCAATCTTTCTGAAAAACTTGTAGGTATGTTCATTATGGGTCACAAATAATGCCCGATGTTTCAGTTTACCGTTATAGCCGTTACTACGGCTGTAACGGCCTGTAACGGTTTTTTTTTCTTCATGGAATATCTCAGAAAGTATCTGGCCGGTCTTTGTGAAAATTAGCAGGCATGTTTATTATGGGTCACAGAGGATGCCCGACGTTTTAGTTTATCGTTATAGCCGTTACTAACGGCTGTAACGGCCTGTAACGGTTTTTCTTCTTTATGGAATATCTCAGAAAGTACCTGGCGATCTTTGTGAAAATTAGCAGGTATGCTTCATCATGGGTCACGGATGATGCCCGATGTGTCATTTTGCCGTTAATACCATTACTAACGGCTGTAACGGCCTGTAACGGTTTTTTCTTCTTTATGGAATCTCAGAAAGTACTTAGCCGATCTTTCTGAAAATTTGCAGATATGTTCATTATGGGTCACGGATGATGCCCGACGTTTTAGTTTACCGTTATATCCGTTACTACGGGCTATAACGGCCCATAACGGTTCTCTTTTTTATGGAAACATCTCAGAAAGTACTAGGCCGATCTTTGTGAAAATTAGCAGGTATATTCATTATGGGTCACGGATGATGCCCGATGTTTTAGTTACCGTTATAGCCGTTACTAACGGCAATAACGGCCCACAACTGTTTTTCTTCTTCATGGAATATCTCAGAAAGTACTTAGCCGATCTTTCTGAAAATTTGGAGGTATGTTCATTATGGGCGACGGATGATGCCCGGCGTTTTAGTTTACCGTTATAGCCGTTACTAACGGCTATAACGGCCCATAACGGTTTTTCATTTTTATGGAATATCTCAGAAAGCATTTGGCTGATCTTTCTGAAAATTTGTAGGTATGTTCATTATTGGTCACGGATGATGCCTGACGTTTTAGTTTACCGTTATAGCCGTTACTAACGAATATAACGGCCCATAACTGTTCTCCTTTTTATGGAATATCTTAGAGAAAGTTTGTGGCCGATATTTCTGAAAATTTGTAGGTATGTTCATTATGGGTCACGGATGATGCCCGATGTTTAAGTTTACCGTTACAGCCGTTACTAACAGCCAATAATGTTTTCTTCTTTATGGAAAATTTCAGAAAGTACTTAGCCGATCTTTCTGAAAATTTGTAAGTATGTTCATTATAGGTCACAGATGATGGCCGATGTTTACCAGAATAGCCATTACTAACGGTTAGACCAGCCCAATACGGTTTTTCCTCTTTATGGAATATCTCACGCGTATTCAGGATAAACTGGGAGTACGTTTATATGCTTTGCATCTTTTTCCCTTCGTATGAGTACTAGTATTAGTACCTTTATTATCGTTGCTATGATTTCTTTTTTTTTAATTTACTCTATTATCATTATTTTTTATGTACTTGTTTTCTTATATATTTTGTTTGAATGTATTTATATATTTATTTATCATCATCATCATCATCATCATCATATTATTATTATTATTATTATTATTATTATCATCATCATCATTATTATTATTATTATATTTTTTTAATGTATTTCTGCATCATACTTTTATTATCAGTACCATTATTATCATTATCTTCACTATAGTTGTTAGCATTATCATCATTAATACGATTGTTAATATTGACATTACTATCACTACAATTAACATCACCATCGCGCCATCGCCACTAAGACTGTTGCCACGACAACCATACTGTTTAAGAATCCTCTAACCCACTCTCCTTTCTCCCACACTACAACTGATATTGCCATGTTATCACCAAAAGTGGTAGTAATCCTGTCTATTTATTTTTTTCAATATATTGGTCATCAGCATTACCATTACTAGTATTTCTATCAGTAATATAATTATCATCATTGCTACCTTGACTCACACATAATCTCCCTTCTGACAGCTTCGTTTTCATTCAACGCCTATCTTGTGCTGAAGTGATTGAAGATAAGTGATTGCTCGTTCATTTTCGTTGTCCTAATTGTTTTGTATCTTGCCTGAAGAAGACCTAAGAGGTCAAAACGCGTCGTGTTTTTGTCTTGTGATTCGTTGTCACGTTTTCTTTTTTGCGGTTCGCTAACATTTATTTCAAGATTATTTTTTTCAAGAAAGTAAGTAAACAAACTTTAGGATCAGGACCCGAAAACTCTTGTCCATCTTGTGATTTCACTTGTTAGATCTAAATTGGTAAGGGGGTATTCTTTTCTGCTCCAAAGACGTTCCTAACAAGTTACAAAGTTTAGATAGCAAAGCCATTAAACTGGCTGTAGGTGTCCCTCTTCATACGAGCACAACGAAATCGTATAAATGGCCGGTGTTTTATCTCATGATAAAATGAGAAAGCTGACATCAGCAAAGTATGTAATACGAGCAAACACCATTGAAAATTCACTACGAGCAGAGACAGACATAAGATCTGATATTGATTATTCAAAGGAAGCAAGGAATAAAAATAAGTTACACACTATAGCTCATTATGTCTTTGAATTATTTGAAGACTCCAGTATCAGCCCCAAAAGTGTTGCCCCCATTATGAATGTCACGCCTATTCCTCCTTGGGAATTAACGAAAAGTAGTTTTGACTTTGATTACACTGATATACGAAAAGATGACAATCCAAATATTTTAAGTACAACAGTTAAAACATATGTATCTGAAATTTATTCTGATCATCTTCAGGTTTATACTGACAGTTCTGTGCTAGAAGATCATCATGCGGAGTCTGGCTTTGTTATTCTCTCTTTATAAGTTGAAAAGTCATATCATCTTTGGCACAGACATTTCGATTTTTACAGCAGAACTAATAGCTATTTCTCTGGCTCTGTCATATTTGATTAATCTACCACTACTAGTGTGTGTGTGTGTGTGTGTGTGTGTGTGTGTGTGTGTGTGCGTGCGTGCGTGCGTGCGTGCGTGCGTGCGTGCGTGCGTGCGTGCGTGTGTGTGTAGATTCTAAATCAGTCTTGCAATCTCTTGCTTCATCATTTAATTACAAGAATAACGTTATCTTTGAAATAAAATATTTAATATTCATTGCATTCAATTGAAATGGTCCAGTGTTGACTTTTGTTGGATACCATCCCATTGTAGAATTTCCTACAATGAATATGTTGACCATCTCGCAAAAAATGGGGCGAGAAACATCTGAATGCTATTGAACTGCCACGCAGTTTATCTCCAGTAGAAATGTGTAACATAATAGAAAATGAAACAATGCGACGTTTTTTCTCTTTCTGGGACAAAAGTATTTTTCATTATTGAATGCTCCATGTGCAAGTAGATGTCACGGCCAATAAAGACACTCACACACCTTGTCGTGCAGACTTTTGTTAAGTGTTTTAACGACAAAGTACTGCAAAGCCATACACACATTATCAACAGGCGCTATCTCATGGCCAATAAAGACACCTACACACCTTATCAACAGGCGCTATGTCACGGCCAATAAAGACACCTACACACCTTATCAACAGGCGCTATGTCACGGCCAATAAAGACACCTACACATCTTATCAACAGGCGCTATGTCACGGCCAATAAAGACACCTACACACCTTATCAACAGGCGCTATGTCACGGCCAATAAAGACACCTCACACCCTTATCAACAGGCGCTATGTCACGGCCAATAAAGACACCTACACACCTTATCAACAGGCACTATGTCACGGCCAATAAAGACACCTACACACCTTATCAACAGGCGCTATGTCACGGCCAATAAAGACACCTACACACCTTATCAACAGGCACTATGTCACGGCCAGTAAAGACACTACACGGCCACAAAGACTTATCACACAGCCTTATGTCAGGGCGCTATAAATAAAGAGGGGGGGACACTCACACGCCTTATCAACAGGCACTATGTCACGGCCAATAAAGACACTCACACACCTTATCAAACAGGCGCTATGTCACGGCCAATAAAGACACTCACACCCCTTATCAAACAGGCACTATGTCACGGCCAATAAAGACACCTACACACCTTATCAACAGGCGCTATGTCACGGCCAGTAAAGACACTCACACGCCTATCAACAGGCACTATGTCACGGCCAGTAAAGACACTCACACGCCTTACTGTTAAGTGCCATGCCATGGCCAGTACACACACCTTATCGACAGGCGATTGCCACGCCCAAAGGTCATGCGTGCGTGTCTGTGTTTGTGTGTGAGTGCGTGCGTGCGTGCGCCCGTGGGCGTGAGTGCGTGAGTGCTTGCTTGCGTGCCTGCGTGCGTGTATATGTGTGTGTGTGTGTGTGTGTGTGTGTGTGTGTGTGTGTGTGTGTGTGTGTGTGTGTGTGTGTGTGTGTGTGTTTGACAGAGATAGAGACAGGAACTCTCAACTCAACTTTTAAAAATGAACATAGCTACAGAGCGAGTTACAATTCCCTTTTCATTTTGCAGTAAAAGGAGCAATGATACTTGATGAACACTTATAGTATGAGGCAAAAAAATATTTATCTCTTAAATCTTTATAGGATGGACAAACAATCAAAAAATGTTTTTCGTCCTCGATTTGATTACAGAATGGACAGTTTTTGGGCGTTGAGTGTATATCTTTGATAGACATTCAAATCACTAATACCAAGTCAAAATCTCACGAACACTTTGCGAAATTTAGGAATTGTAATATCAGTTAAATATTTCTCAGGCTGCCATAAGAATTTGAAGGAACGATATATTGAACATCCGTCACTATTAAGTATTTTACTATCCCAATTTGTCTACAACAGTCAATCATGCGTTTAAGTTCACGTAAAACAGTTTTTCATAATTCACTCCACCATTTAACCAAACAAAAGAAAAGCCGTAAGTATCCAAACAATGTTTTATTGAAGGTACCCAAATTGTTTGTACACTTCGATTTCTAATACATTGAAATAATTTTGATTTTTCCATTTCATATCCTTGTTTTGGTAGTCTAGCGAGTGACAGCTTTTGCAATTTGAACTAGTAGTACATTGATTTTATTGCACCATCTACATACATACAAGCATACTTTCCCAGCTCACCGTATACCATTGTATTTGGGTGTTTCCAAATTCCACATTGTGTTTCATCATTTCTACAATTTTGACTTTAGCCCTCCCTGCATATTCTTCGACTGCAATGTCGTATGGTAGCTTTGTGGTTAAAGTAAATCTCAAATAGCCTATTTATGATTGTTAACAACTTCAATCTGTTTTCCCTGACAGAACCACATTTATGCTTTTGATAAATGTTCCCCTTTTCTAGAAACCATAACCTTTGTTTTCTTTAAGTTCATTCTAAGTTCTAGAGATGTTGATGCTTTATCAAGGTTATTTAATTGATTTTGTAGCCCTGAAGGAGTTGTCGAACTCAAATACAGAGAGACAGAGACAGGAAGGCAGGGACAGAGACGGGGGGGGGGGGGGGGGGGGGGGGGGGGGGGGGGGGGGGGGGGGGGGCTCAATGCCACTAGTGCGTTAACTGTACGGTGAATCAGGTTTTTGCCGTGTCAAGAAAGGGCCGAGATCCCTTCTTTCCAGGCACTTCTCTGTCCGGCCCACATGACAGGCGACAGTCACATCGACAAAGCACTCCGTTCTACGCCACTTCCAAACCTGATTTGTCCCTCCCGTGAACGAGCGCGTTCATGCGTGCGTATATATGCGTGGGAGAGTGCGTTCGTGTGTGTGTGTGTGTGTGTGTGTGTGTGTGTGTGTGTGTGTGTAGCGTACGAAAATGGTTTTGTGAACAGAGCCTTAATGCATGTCCTTGTATCTTCACCGTTCCTCTCCCCCGACACCCCTACCCTATCCGCCCCACCCTGTTCCCTTCCCATCTATTCTTAACAACCCACCCTAACATCTTTCCCCTGTTATCTCTGTCCTTACAACAAATAATCCCCCCCCCCCCCCCACACACACACACACACCCCTGCAATGTTTTATCATCTCTGTCCCTACAACAAATAATCCACCCCTGCAATGTTCTATCATCTCTGTCCCTACAACAAATAATCCAGCCTCCATTGTCCTGCCATCTCTGTCCTTACAGCAAATAATCCCCCACCCCCCCACCCTGCAAAGTTCTATCATGTCTGTCCCTACTACAAATAATCCACCCCTGCAATGTTCTATCATCTCTGTCCCTACAACAAGTAATCCACCCCTGCAATGATCTGTCATATCTGTCCCTACAACAAGCAATCCACCCCTGCATTCTTCCGTCATGTCTGTCCCTACAACAAATAATCCACCCCTGCCTTGTTCTGTCATATCTGTCCCCTACAACAAGTAATCCACCCCTGCAATGTTCCGTCATATCTGTACCTCAACAATGATCAAATACAAATAATCCACCCCTGCAATGTTCTATCATCTCTGTCCCTACAACAAGTAATCCACCCCTGCAATGTTCTGTCATATCTGTCCCTACAACAATAATCCACCCCTGCATTGTTCTGTCATCTCTGTCCCTACAACAATAATCCACACCTGCATTGTTCTGTCATCTCTGTCCCTAGAACAAATAATCCACCCCTGCAATGTTCTGTCTTCTCTGTCCCTACAACAAATAATCCACCCCTGTAATGTTCCGTCATATCTGTCCCTAAAACAAATAATTCATCTCTGCTATGCTCCGTCATGTCTGTTCCCACAACAAATAATCCACTTCTGCAATGCTCCGTCATGTCTGTCCCCACAATAAATAATCCACCCTGCAATGCTCCGTCATATCTGTCCCTAAAACAAATAATCCACCCCTGCAATGCTCCGTCATGTCTGTCCCCACACAACAAATAATCCACCCCTGCATTGTTCTGTCATATCTGTCCCTATAACCAAATAATCCACCCCTGCAATGTTCCGTCATCTCTGTCCCTACAACAAACACTATAATCCACTATGCCCTAATAATCTCCCCTCATCTCTCCGTCCTAACAACAAATAAATCCACCCCTACAATGTTCCATCATATCTTTTACTACAACAAATAATCCACCCCTGCAATGCTCCATCATGTCTGTCCCCACAACAAATAATCCACCCCTGCAATGGTCCGTCATGACTGTCCCAACAACAAATAATCCACCCCTACAATGTTCCGTCATATCTGTCACTACAACAAATAATCCACCCCTGCAATGCTCCGTCATGTCTGTCCCTACAACAAATAATCCACCCCTGCAATGTTCCGTCATCTCTGTCCCTACAACAAATAATCCACCCCTGCAATGCTGCTCCGTCATCTCTGTCCCTACAACAATAATCAACCCCTGCATGTTCTGCCATCTCTGTTCCTACAACAAGTAATCCACCCCTTCAATATTCTATCATCTCTGTCCCTACAACAAAGAATCCACCCCTGCAATGCTCCGTCATCTCTGTCCCTACAACAAATAACCCACCCCTGCAATGCTCCGTCATGTCTGTCCCCACAACAAATAATCCACCCCTACAATGTTCCGTCATATCTCTCACTACAACAAAATAATCCACCCCTGCAATGCTCCATCATGTCTGTCCCTACAACAAATAATCCACCCCTCCATTGTTCCGTCATCTCTGTCCCTACAACAAATAATCCACCCCTGCAATGCTCCGTCATCTCTGTCCCTACAACAAATAATCCACCCCTGCAATGTTCTGTCATCTCTGTGTCCCTACAACAAATAATCCACCCCTGCATTGTTCTGTCATTTCTGTCTCTACAACAAATAATCCACCCCTGCATCGTCCTGTCATCTGTGTCCCATACGACAAATAATCTACCCTCCATTGTTGAGTCATGTCTGTCCACCTAAACAATAATCCACCCCTGCAATGTTCCGCCCTGCCTCTACTCACAACAAATAAACTACGCCTGTAATGTTCTGTCGTATCTGTCCCCACAACAAATAATCCCCCCCTGCGATTGTTTCGTCATGTCTCTTTCCACAATAAATATTCCACCCCTGGAATGTTCCATCATGTCTGTGCTCACAACAAATAATCTACGCCTGTAATGTTCCGTCATGTCTGTCCTCACAATAAATATTCTACCCCTGGAATGTTCCGTCATGTCTCTCCCAACAATAAATATTCTACCCCTGGAATGTTCCGTCATGTCTGTTCCCACAATAAATATTCCACCCTGGAATGTTCCATCATGTCTCTCCGCGCAATAAATATTCCCCCCTGGAATGTTCCGTCATGTCTGTCCCCCACAATAAATATTCCACCTCTGGAATATTCCGTTATGTCTGTCTCCACAATAAATATTTCACCTCTGGAACCCTGGAATATTCCGTCATGCCCCCCCCCCCCCCCCCCCCCCCCCCCCCCCCCCCCCCCCCCCCAATAAATATTCCCCCCTGGAATGTTCCGTCATGTCTCTCCCCACAAAAAATATCCACCCCTGGAATATTCCGTCATGTCTGTCCCCACAATAAATATTCCACCCCTGGAATGTTTCATCATGTTGGTCCCCACAATAAATATTCCACCCCTGGAATGTTCCATAATGTCTCTCCCCGCAATATATATTCCACCCCTGGAATCTTCCATCATGTCTCTCCCCGCAACAAATACTCCACCCCTGCAATGTTCCGTCATATCTCTCCCCACAATAAATATTCCACCCCTGGAATGTTTCATCATGTTTCCCCCCGCAATAAATATTCCACCACTGGAATGTTCCGTCACGTCTCTCCCCCACAATAAATATTCAATCCCTGGAATGTTCCGTCATGTCTGTCCCCACTATAAATATTCCATCCCTGGAATGTTCCATCATGTCTCTCCGCGCAATAAATATTCCACCCCTGGAAAGTTCCGTCATGTCTGTCCCCACAATAAATATTCCACCCCTGGAATGTTCCGTTATGTCTGTCCCCACAATAAATCTTCCACCCCTGGAATGTTCCGTCATGTCTCCCACTCCCCACCCCACCCCCCCCAAAAAAAAATAAATAAATAAATAAATATTCCACCCCTGGAATGTTCCGTCATGTCTCTCCCCACAAAAAATATTCCATCCCTGGAATGTTCCGTCATGTCTGTCCTTCAATAAATATTCCACCCCTGGAATGTTCTGTCATGTCTCCCCCCGCAATGATATTCCACCCCTTGAAAGTTCCGTCAGGTGTCTCCCCATAATAAATATTCCACCCCTGGAATGTTCTGTCATGTCTCTCCCCGCAATGAATATTCCACCCCTTGAAAGTTCCGTCAGGTGTCTCCCCACAATAAATATTCTACCCCTGCAATGTTCCTTCACGTCTGTCCCCACAATAAATATTCCACCCCTGGAATGTTCCGTCATTTGTGTCCCCATAATAAATATTCCACCCCTGCAATGTTCCGTCGTGTCTGTCCCCACAATACATATTCCACCTCTGGAATGTTCCGTCATGTCTCTCCCAACAATATATATTCCACCGCTGGAATGTTCCGTCATGTCTGTCCCCACAATAAATATTCCACCTCTGGAATGTTCCGTCATGTCTCCCCCCATAGTA
>JADBJO010000324.1:683853-701353 GCA_016801955.1 Conus betulinus | reverse complement strand
TCTGTTTGTCTGTCTGTCTGTCCGTCTGTGTCTGTCTGTCTGTTGTGTCTGCCTGTCCGTCTGTCTGTTTGTGTCTGTCTATCTGACTATCTATCTGTCTGTCTGTCTGTCTCACTGTCCGTCTGTCTGTGTCTGTCTGTGTTTTTGTCTATCTGTCTGTCCATCTGTCTGTCTGTCTGCCTGCCCACCTGCCTGCCCGTCTCTCTGTCTCTCTGTGTCTGTTTGTCTGTGTCTGTCTGTCCGCTTGCCTGCCTGCCTGCCTGCCTGCCTATCTGTCTGTAATCCTCTTCAGTGGCCGAGGTAGATTGGGGGTAAAGGTGTTTCAAACCATTGATGTCAGTTTTTCATTGATTCTGAGTCTGAAGCCACTTCAGAAATGACACAAAACGAAGGAAACTGTTAAACGCCCTACACAGAGAACACTGCCAACTACACGTCCTACAAAGGGACATGGTCAGGTACACATCCTACACAAAGGCTGCAATCAGTTATACACCCTACACAACGAGTGGTAACTGCATGTCCTGCACAAGGCTACAGTCATTGACACTCTACGCAAAAGTCATTCTCAGTTATACACACGGCACACAGGAGATTGTGTGCTACACACTGAATATCCTACACAAGGCTACAGTTAGTAACAGTTTCTACACAAAAGCCATTCTCAGTTGTACATACTACACACAGGACATTGTGTGCTATATACTGAATATTCCACACAAGGCTACAGCAGTTACACTCTCTATACAAATTTCATTCTCAGTTATACACACCATACAAAGGACAATGTGTGCTACATACCCTACACAACACACCTTACACGAAGGACACGGCTCGTGAAAATCTTAAACAAAAGACAGTGTCAGTTACACTCTCTACATAGAGGACTGAGACATTTACATCTTACACAAAGGACAGAATCTGTTACACACCCTACAGAAAGGACAGTTGCGTGACACACCCTGCACAAAGTGCACAGTCCGTGTTTTTCCCCCTACGTACAATTATACACCATGCACAAAGAACAACGTCAGTTACACGCTTTACATAAGGATAGCATCAGTTACACAAAGGACATGGTCTTGTACATCCCCTTCGTAAAGGACACAGTCCAGTTCACCCCTACACATAGGAAACAATGTGTAACACTCTCTATTTAAACGACGCTGTCTGATACACACCCTACACAAATGATAGTGTCCATTAAACCCTTTACACAGAGGACAAAGTCCATTACACTCCCTCCTACATAATGGATCCCCTTCGTAAAGGACACAGTCCAGTTCACCCCTACACATAGGAAACAATGTGTAACACTCTCTGTTTAAACGATGCTGTCTGATACACACCCTACACAAATGATAGTGTCCATTAACCCTTTACACAGAGGACAAAGTCCATTACACACCTCCTACATAATGGACATAGTGCAGTCCCTCATATCCCTACACACAAAATATATAGCGTGACACATCCCCTATACAAACGACACTATCAGTTACACAGAGAAACGCAGTCAATTACACTCTCCACACACGGGGCAGTGGCCACTAATGACTCTTACAAAGAACACTGTCTGTGACATTACCTGCACAAAGGATAGAGTCAGACAAACACCCCTAGTCAAACGTCACAACACCCTACACAAAGGACACAGGCGTACACCCTATCAAAACGTCACAACACCCTACACACACAAAGGACACAGTCATGCCACACACCCTATCCAAACGTCACAACACCCTACACAAAAGACACACAGTCATGCACACACCCTATCCAAATGTCACAACTCCCTACACAAAAGACACAGTCATGCACACACCCTATCCAGATGTCACAACTCCCTACACAAAGGACAGTCATGCACACACTCTATCCAAACGTCACACACCCTACACAAAAGCATGTTGTCAGCCATACACTCTGCATAACGGCCATCGTTGATTACACACCCTGCACAAAGGACAGAGTCAGTTACACACTCTGCTCAAAAGACCATGCCAACTATACACCAAACACAAAGGACAGTGTCAGTTACATACCAACAAAAAGGACACAGTCAGTGACACACTTGAAACAAAGGGCACACCCTGCACAAATGACAGTGTCTGTAATGCAAAGGATCAAATCCGTTACAGAAATGGCATGGTTACATATCCTCACAACGGGCAATATCAGCTGAACACCCCCACACAACGTCAGTTGTTCACACTATACAACGGACATTGATACACACCCTACACAAACAACATTGCCATAGATATATACAACACCATGGACGCTGTCAGCAGTACACCCACAACACAGTCTGTTTCCCATAGAACACCCACAACACAGTCTGTTTCCCATAGAACACCCACAACACACAACACAGTCTGTTTCCCATAGAACACCCACAACACAGTCTGTTTCCCATAGAACACCCACAACACACAACACAGTCTGTTTCCCGTAGAACACCCACAACACACAACACAGTCTGTTTCCCATAGAACACCCACAACACAGTCTGTTTTCCATATCACACCAGGAATGCCGCAGCACCACAGACTTGAGAAGACACCTCACGCCTCCTGTCTGTGCACACACCACGGTTGAGCACTAGGCTCTGGTAGAGACACTGCCCTGCAGGATCTGAACACCAAGCCAGCCAGCACTGATTGCCGGGGGTCTGTCCGCGGAGATGTGCGCGGCCCCTGTGTGACAGAACCTGTGGCAGCCAGAGCGGGGAAAGGGAGCCAATCAGTGCCGCCACACCATCCAGAATGCTACGCCTTCCACTGCACACAAAGCCAAGGCCTGCAGGAGACAGACAGCAGAGAGAGAGAGAGAGAGAGAGAGAGAGAGAGAGAGGCGGGAGCCAGTCCACTGCCGCAAGGAGAAGAGTGTCACTTGTCACCACGCCGTCTCCTGTTCTTACCTCTACAGTGAGGGCAGGCAGACACATTCTGCTCCCCTCCCCCTCCCCTCCTCTCCCATCACCCTTCTCTTCTCCACTTTCCCTCCTCCCCGCAGGCCCTTTGCCCTCAGCTCCCATTTCTCTTACTGTTTCCCTCCACCCTTTCCCTCCCCTTCTTCTTCGTTATCCTTGCTTACCTCCCTCTCTCTCTCTCTCTCTCTCTCTCTCTCTCTCTCTCACAATCAGTCTTTTCCGTCCCATTACAACAGATTTTTTGCTATCAACAATCATGACAAACCGCTTTCGTCCCTATGTGTAATAACGGTTTATCTGCAATCAGCCAAAGCAAACGTACAGGTGCTGGCTTTCTTCTTAATAAAAAAAATCTCTATCTCATTGGTCATAAAGCTTTAATTTTTTTTAAAATAGACCTTCTATCTCCAAGGTCAACATATGCTTCCGTTTCTCGAGTCTAACCTTACCCATAGAATCCAGCATGTCTTTATTAGTAGCCAGGTGTCATCTTCTGATGTCACACAGACGGGAGTGTCCCAAGGTCTGTCCTTACGCCCATTCTGCTCCTTATCAACCACCTTCAAATTGGAAACCAGACTCAGATGTCTTGCCTCATCTTCCTGCTCATGACACTTCCTCCACTTAAGTGTAACAAAGTTACGTTCAGTCCAGACCCCACAGTCGACAGTTTTAACAATATTTGTACATGCCTCCTATAAAGTTCACTCATCCCAAGATCACGAAAAGTAGGAATCTATCTTCTTACAAACACACCAAACAAAGGCTGTCAGTCTCAGTCTGTCCGTAAACAACGTTCTAGTGCAAGTGTACAATCACCGTGTTTTGGGAACGTCGTCATAGAGCAAATTTCGATCGGTGCGTACTATCATTGTGTCCTGAGTGATCTCAACCTGATCATAAACAACATCATATAATACATATCAATCAGTACGTCCTGGGGTTGATAGTGGCAGCCCAATATTGATCTCTTACTACCAGGCAGGCATTCAGTCTTTTCCCGCTAAACACACACACACACACACACACACACACACACACACACACACACACACACACACCACACAACCTTTCTTAGATACAAACGCTCGAAACAACACTAGTGCAAGTCCCTTGCCTCCCCTATATTTACTGTGCAAATACAGCCTGTCTTTGTGCTTCTAGAAATGATCACAGCAGCGTCTTCTTGAAAACCAATTCCAGACATATATTGAAAAAAAATTCCAGACATATTGGAAACCAACTCCAGACATATTGAAAAACCGACTCAGATATCTTGAAAACCAACTCCAGACACCTTTAAAAAATAACTTCAGACATGTTAAAGAACCAACTCCAGACATATTGAAAACCAACTCCAGACATATTAAAAAAAAAACTCCAGACATGTTAAAGAACCAACTTCAGACATATTGAAAACAAAAACTCCAGACATATAAAGAACCAACTTCGGACATACTGTAAACCAACTCTAGACACATAAAAAAAAACTCCAGATATATTGAAAACCAGCTCCAGACATACTGAAAACCAACTCCAGACATATTAGGAAACAACTCCAGACATATTGAAAATCAGCTCCAGACATATTGAAAATCAGCTCCAGACATATTGAAAACCAATTCCAGACATATGGAAAAAAACACTGTTCTCATGAACATCCATACAGGACTGTCCCTAAACATAGTATGTTCTCAGTATTATTTTAAAAGTGACATGTGTAAATAATTCCACAACTCTGATATTAATGCATTCCTTGAGTCTGAAATTTTTAATACTGCTACGAACCGTAAATTACTTTATTTGACTTTTGTTATCCCATCTAACTTGTAGTTAATGTCGTGTAGCCATAACCACACTAGAAGATAGGCAAAGCAGGGATTCAGAGGAAAGATTTTGTCAACTGTGTGATATCAATTAGATCGGTGATATTTTTACTGTTCGAACGATAGATTGTTTCCCATAAATTGATGATTTTTTTAATATATATGAACAACCGACAATGTCAATAACATTCTGGTGATATATTTCACTATCTGAACAACAGGCGATATAAATCAAATTGGTCATGTATTACTATCAGAACAACAGATAAATTTCAATAAAATTTGGTAGTATATTTCACTACCTGAACGACAGACGAAATAAATCAAATTGGTCATGTATTTCACAGTCTGAACGACAGACAATATCAATGAAATTGTGATACATTTCACTATCTTAACAACAGACGACATAAATCAAATCGGTCCTGTACTTCACTATCTGAACGACAGACGGTATCAATGACATGATAAGTTTCTCATGGGTGCCGTCTTTCTTGACTTAGAAAAAAGGCTTTCAAAATCATTGACCTTGACATTTTCTTAGTAAAACTAAGATATATCTCCAAGACCGACAACCGCTTTACCTTGTTATCCTTAAAACTACTGTTTTCTTTCAACCTGATCTGAACCACAGAATACAGAATGTCTTCAGAAATAATGTATCATAGGTCTTCAACATACTACATGATGCCGTTGTTATTCCATGGAATCCCACCCCAAGAAAACCAAACGTATGTCTGTAGCTTAATATAGGATAAGATAAACTTCATCATTTCTAAACTCATTATTACTTTAGGGGCAACAATTATCACAAGCAAAACTAGAAAGTATGTTGTGAATGGACAAACAAGTACTAGATACATTTCATTATACTAGAACATAGGAAAAGGTCTAGATTTGGTAGGTCTTAACACCATACTATCAACGAACCCTTAATGCATACGGAGGTAAGTTTATTAATTTTTAAACAGAATCAAACGTAAACAACAGATCAAATTACATGATAGCATGGGTGCAGGAACGTCTCCTTTCTCCCCTACACTCTCAGCCATGCCCAGCTCCCCCCCCCCCCCCCCCCCTCTCTCCATTCCACCAGCCCCCCCACCTACTGAACACGTGCACATACACACACCAAAGCAGGCGTACTCTCTCTCTCTCTCTCTCTCTCTCTCTCTCTCTCTCTCTCTCTTTCATGATCGCTCGCTCATTAACATAAGAAACAGACTTGCAGGAAAAAAAAATGGCACCAGAATATTTAAGAATTTCACAAGTAAACTGATCGTGGGATACATGTTTTTTGTGCCTTGATTCAATCTTCATTATCCTAAAACGGTGTTCGGATGGTTTATTAATTTTCAAACAGAATCAAACGTGTTCGGATGGTCATGGTATTTGGCTAAAATGGGCTGTATCATGAGCAGTTTGTTTGGCCTTTCGTATAACTCGTGTGTACTACACCTCTTGCACATCATCTTGCCTTGCACCACAACTTTACTGCACACAATCACCACCTCACAGAACACTCGCTTGCTTCACACACTCAGACATCCATGCCAACATATAAATGAAACTGCCAGCAATGATTCAATACAACAGTGATAACACGTTTGTAAAATCTTTCAATGGGCTCCTGTTCTTCAGTTTCTGCAATGATGTTTGGATAGCGTATTTTCTGTATTGTAACATTCTTATTAAAAAATCATTTATTTTCGAAAACCGTCCATAGATATTTATAGTAGCCCATCCCACTCAACTGCTTGTCTATCAATGATAACTTTCGATATGGATGGATTTTTTGTTTCGGAAATCAACTGGTGTTTCTTTTGTTTTAAAAACACTAAGATCGATTTAATTTTCTTTGTTTCGTAAATAGATTTGTTTTCATAATTTCATCAAAATAGACAATCAGAGTTGGAAACACTTTAAACAGCAGAATCGTCGGAGTATTTGATAACAGGAGTTGCATCTGTACCTGTACAATCATTGGAAAAAAGTAAAGAGAACAGCAGACAGCACTGTACCTTGATGTGCACCAAGGCGTTGAGATAAGACCCGCAGATTGATTGGAAAGAGCCAAATCTGGGCTCAACTGAATAGAAAACTGATAATACACTTTAGATCAACATCTCAATCAAGCAGTTTATAATTCAAGACGTTAGGTTGTATCGTGTTGAAAACAGATGACAAATCAATGAAAAGAATTCGAAGGAACAAGCCTTAGCTGTTTAAGAGGAAGAAAGCATTGCGAGAAAAAGTCAAAATAGCATTTTCAATGCCACTGTGGGATTTGCATGCAAACTAGAGGGTGTCAAGAGCTTGTTTTGAATGTTAAGAGCACGTTTCTCAAGGCATTTCATGGCAATAGAGGTGAGAGACAAGGAGTAATTGTTCTTGTACAGGACAGACAGTGGAAATACTGGGACAGAGCATTCTTTAAGAGATCATATAAAAATACGATGACAGACGCTGCAGAGATCAGTAGCACATACCTTCAGCAATCTTTCGCTTTTAATGTCTGGTTTCTAAATGCTTCTTATTTCAGAAAGCTGACATTCTAATCGATGTCACAGTCTTAGTCTCCATCTTTGATTGTGTCGTTCAGCTGTTAGAGAATCCGTCGTCCGGTTTTGCTGCGGAAATGATTTTTTTTTTTCAAAAACGGCGTAAAACATTATTCAGTTCATTTGCAAAACCAGTCTGGTATGAATGTTCATATGACACATGCTGTTTTCTTTTTCCTGTTGTTTGTTGTTGTGTTGTTGTTACTTTTGTGTTGTTCTTGTTGTTTTGGTTTGGTTTGGTTTGGTTTATTTTCCCCAGTAACAGGTTTTTCTCGACCCTTGTACCTTTCGTTTTCCCTGTACGAAATTGTAGTTCTACTTTACAATCTTGTTGTTCCTTTCGCCATTCTCTCCCAAGCTTCCATTGACAATGCCTCCCCTGTCCCTTTGCTCCCGGTCTGAAAGGGCTGTCTTCTCACTGAAAACCCTGTCTTCTCACCGAAAACCTGTCTTCTCACTGAAAACCCTGTTGTCTCACACTGAAAACCCTGTCTTCTCACTGCAGACTCTGTTGGCAGACATTTGGGATCCAGGTTTATTGTTAGGTAGAGTTTGATGGGTTTTAAGGGGTAAAGTTTGATAGGCTTTGGGGGGTAAAGTTTGATGAATTTGAGTGGGTAGAGTTTGATGGGTTTTTTTGGGGAGTGGGGATAAAGTTTGATGGGGTTTGAGGGAATGATCAGGTCTTCACAAAAAATAGATGTAATCAGATACAACATCAGTCGCGTCATGCACATTGTGTCGAGTCAATGAGCACAGCTCTGTCAGTACAGTCAAATCAGTCTCTCAGCTCATCTGCACTGTCACTACAGTCCATGCTTTCACACTTTTTTTTCACGACACATCCTGACTGGATTTAGGGTCTGTAGACTGGAATCAGATGTACAGTGGCATGATATGATTCAGAAACATTGGGGACGTTGCCGTGACTTAAATCAATGATGTAACACAACATGTGGAGCATATCACATATTGGTAAAGCGAAAGAAGGACTAGGTGTAGATCACAATGTTGAAATCACCGACAAGACAAGAAGGGCGTGGGCACACAGAAGCTGCAGATCAGGACCAGCTGCGTCAATAGTCCGTGCAGAACGTGCAGCAAGTGACTGGTTCAAACTGGGGCATACACCGAGGTCAGAAATGTGCGACCGGCTTCACGTGGCAGCTATGGAGGTCTGACAGACACTGAGATGAGTTCCAGCTCTCCCAGATACACACTGGCGCCGTCACTCCCATCCTTCCTTAACTTAAAGGCACACACTAACACTGTCACGCGATCCTTCCTGAACTTAAAGGCACACACTAACAGCCTGGTTCTTTTGCCTCTGTCTCACAGTCTCTGTCCAGTCCGTAGCGCGTATCAAAGTCAGTAATGGCAACAGTTCCATTGAGACTTTGTTTTCAGTCAGCCGGGTCACGCTAAAACACAAAAACAGGATAACCTACATTCACTTCAAATCATTCAGTGTGCTCGATGTTCATCGACATTACAGTTCTTCCTTTTGGGATCAAGAGATCCTCTCTTTCCTAACACTTCCTCTCTGTCCTCCCCTTTCTTCACACTCCTCTCTGTCCTCTCTGTCCTCACACTTCATCTCTGTCCTCTCTCTTTCTCACACACCTCTCTGTCCCTGTCTGTCCTCTCTGTCCTCACATCTCATCTCTGACCACTCTTTCTTCACACCTCCTCTCTGTCCTCTCTTTCTTCACACCTCATTGTCCTCTCTGTCCTCACACCTCCTCTCTGTCCTGTCTTTTTTCACACATCCTCTCTGTCCTCTCTTCACACTTCCTCTCTGTCCCCAAACTCCTCCTTTTGTCCTCTTTTTCTTCACACCTCCTCTCTGTCACCTCTGTCCTCAAACCTCCTCTCTGTCCTCTCTTTCTTCACATCTCCTCTCTGTCCTATCTGTCCTTACACTTCCACTCTGTTTTCTCTTTCCTCAAACCTCCTCTTTGTCCTCTCTTTCCTCACACCTCAATTCTGTTCTCTCTTTCCTCACACCTCTCTGTCCTCTCTCTCTCTCTTCACACTTTCTGTCCGTCTACTTCTTTCCTCACACCTCCTGTCTGTCTTCTCTTCCCTCACACCTCTTCTCTGTCTTCTTCTTTACACCTCTCTGTCCTCTATTTCCTCATAAAACCTCTCTGTCCTCTCTGTCCTCACACATCTCTGTCCTCTTTCTTCTCACACCTCCTCTCTGTCCTCTCCTCCCTCACACCTCCCTGCCCTCTATTTCATCACAACACCTCTTTGTCTTCTCTTTCTTCACACCTCTCTGTCCTCTCTATCTTCACACTTTCTGTCTGTCCTCTTTTTTCCTCACAACACCTCTCTGTCTTTTTCTCCCTCACAACTCTCTGTCCTCTCTCTCCTCACACCTTTCTGTCCTCTCTCTCTCTCTCTCTCTCTCTCTCTCTCTCTCTCTCTCTCTCTCTCTCTCTCTCTCTCTCTCTCTCTCTCTCTCTCTCTTCATACCTTCTGTATGTCCTTTCTTTCCTCACACCACCTCTCTGTCTTCTCTTCCCTCACACTACTTCTCTGTCCTCTCTTTCCTCACACCTCTCTGTCCTCTCTCTCTTCACACTTCCTGTCTGTCCTTTCTCTCCTCACACCACCTCTCTGTCTTCTCTTCCCTCACACTACTTCTCTGTCCTCTCTTTCCTCACACCTCTCTGTCCTCTCTCTCTTCATACTTCCTGTCTGTCCTTTCTCTCCTCACACACCACCTCTCTGTCTCCTCTTCCCTCACACTACTTCTCTGTCCTCTCTTTCCTCACACCTCTCTGTCCTCTCTCTCTTCACACTTCCTGTCTGTCCTTTCTCTCCTCACACCACCTCTCTGTCTTCTCTTCCCTCACACTACTTCTCTGTCCTCTCTTTCCTCACATCACTTCTCTGTCTTCTCTTCCCTCACACTTCTTCTACATTTCCGCTCCGTCCTCTTTTTCACCATCTCTCTGTCCTCTCTTCCTTCACACTTCTCCCCTGTCCTGTCTTTTCTCACACCACCTCACTGTTTTCTCATTCCTCAGACTTCTTCTCTGTCTTCTCTTTCCTCACACATCTCTGTCCTCTCTTTCCTCACACCAACTCTCCATTTTCTCATTACTCACACTTCTTCTCTGTCATCTTTTTCCTCACACCTCTGTGTCTTCTCTTCCCTCAGATTTCTTCTCTGTCCTCTCTTTCCTCACATCTCTCTGTCTTCTCTTTCCTCATACTTCTTCTCTGTCTTCTCATTCCTCACACTTATTCTATGTCTTCTCTTTCCTCACGTCACATCTCTGTCTTCTCATTCCTCACACTTGTTCTCTGTCCTCTCTTTCCTCACACTATCTCTCTGTCTTGTCTTCACTCACACTTGTTCTCTGTCATCTCTTTCCTCACACCACCTCTCTGTCTTCTCTTCCCTCACATTTCCTCTCTGTTCTGTCTTTCCTTACACCTCTCTGTCTTGTCTTCCCTCACACTTCTTCTCTGTTCTCTCTTACCTCACACCACCTCTCTGGTCTTCTCTTCCCTCACATTTCTTCTCTGTCCTCTCTTTCCTCACACCTCTCTGTCTTCTCTTCCCTCACACTTTTTGTCTGTCCTCTCTTTCCTCACACCTCTATGTCCTCTCTTTCCTCACACCACCTCTCTGTCTTCTCTTCCCTTACACTTCTCAGTCCTCTCTTTCCTCACACCTCCTCTCTGTCTTCTCTTTCCCTCGGACTCCCTCTTTGTCCCTCTCTTTCCTCACACCCCTCTCTGTCTTCCCTTTCCCCGCACATCCTCTTTACTTTCTCTTTCCCCACACCTCCTGCTCTGTCCTCCCCTTCGCATCCTTTCCCATTTGATCTAGTACTCTGTCGCTCACGTGCCACTCCGTCGCAGAAATGTTTTCCAGGGAAATCCGAAGTGTTTTCGGCGTGGGCACACTTAGAAGTAAATCACCACCAGGAAATCGATAGGAAACCGTCACGGGAGCTCCTCACCATAGTTACGCAACGAAAAATTAGAAGAGCCTGCGAGTCTCTCTAACTGTAGACGGCAACACCATAGAACAAGTAACTGTAGACAGCAACACCATAGAACAGATTGTAGACAGCTACACCATAGAACAACAGATTGTAGACAGCTACACCATAGAACAAGTGACTGTAGACAGTAACACCATAGAACAACAGATTGTAGACAGTCACACCATAGAACAAGTGAACGTAGATGGCGACACCACAGAACAAGTGACTGTAAACAGCAACACCATAGAACAAGTGACTGTAAACAGCAACACCATATAGAACAACGGATTGTAGACAGCAACACCATAGAACAACAGACTGTAGACAGCAACACCATAGAACAATAGACTGTAGATAGTTACACCATAGAACAAGTGACTGTAGAGAGTAACATCATAGAACAATAGACTGTAGACAGTAACACCATAGAACACGTGACTACAGACAGCAATACCATAGAACAAGTGACTGTAGATGGCAACACCATAGAACAACAGACTATAGACACAGCAACACCATAGAACAAGTGAATGTAGATGGCAACACCGTAGAACAACAGACTGTAGACAGCAATACCATAGAACAAGTGAATGTAGATGGCAACACCATAGAATAACAGACTGTAGACAGCAACACCATAGAACAAGTGAATGTAGATGGCAACACCATAGAATAACAGACTGTAGACAGCAATACCATAGAACAAGTGAATGTAGATGGCAACACCATAGAACAAGTGAATGTAGATGGCAACACCATAGAATAAGTGACTGTAGATAGCAATACCATAGAACAGACGGTATACGTGTTAATGAAACAAGTCATCTAGTTCGCTCTCAGACCTAGCTGTAGACATATTAATTAAACTAATCATTTAGTTCACTCTTAGACCTAGCCGTACATATGTTAATGAAAACTAGTCATCTGGTTCACTCTTTGACCTAGCCGTACATATGTTAATGAAACTAGTCATCTAGTTCACTCTCTGACCTAGCTCTAAACATGTTATTGAAACTAGTCATCTAGCGCACTCTATGACCTAGTGGTAGACGTATTAATGAAACTAGTCATCTAGCGCACTCTATGACCTAGTGGTAGACGTATTAATGAAACTAGTTATCTAGCGCACTCTATGACCTAGTGGTAGACGTATTAATGAAACTGGTCATCTAGCGCACTCTATGACCTGGTGGTAGACGTATTAATGAAACTGGTCATCTAGTTCACTCTCTGACCTAGTGGTAGACGTATTAATGAAACTGGTCATCTAGTTCACTCTCTGACCTAGTGGTAGGCGTGTTAATGAAACTGGTAGAAAGAAAACTCGTGGAGAGCGTGGCAGCTGAGCGTCCTCAGAAGAGAAGCCCCCTTCAAGCAGGTGTTTCGGCCCTTAACTCCTGACACTCTAGGGGGGGTTGGGCCACACCTGTTCATGACTCCGGATGTCCTTATGCTGCCCCTTTTTTTCCCATCTCGGGACAAGCCATGGCTGGGATTCGAACCCATGCCCCTCTGGACATGCTCATTTTCCACTTAATGACTCGTGCACTACTAACCACTGAGCCACTGGGACACCTGATATTTGTAGGAAAGTTAAGCCTTATGAAGTTCACTTTTGTTCCTCCTTGACCAGATCCAGCTTGAACACCTCTCTGCTGCTTCTGCCATTGCTTTCAGGGCTCTGGTTTTTTTCCCTCCCTGCAACTGAGAGCTGTTTCATGAGGCTGTATGCAGACGTTCCTACAAACCCCCTCGCTCCAATTTCTGCAGTGAGGACTTTGACCTGATAGCCTTCTCTCCTCAGGCTATTTGCCAGATCAGCATACTTTTCAGTCTTGTACATTTGAGCTGCCTCCATTCTGTTCTCATATGGCACCATGAGCTCGATCATGATCAGCTGCTTGGTTGACTGAGAGTGGACTACTATGTCTGGTCTCATGCCACTCTTTGCTGATGATCTCTGGGTGACTCTTCCATTCTGGAAGGTCTGCAGTGCACTCCCAGTCATCTGCCCCGTCCAGCAGACTCTGCCTGCATGTTCCGAGTGGCACTGTTGTTCTTGCCCATGATTCGCTGTCTCCTGCCGTGAAGAATGTTGCGGGTGCTTTTGGAGTCCTGATTTTCCCTTTTGTGGTGTTGGTACTAGCCCAAACTACTTGTACAATCTCTTTGAGCACTTGGTTGTGCCTCCATGTGTACCTTCCTTGAGCCAGGGCTACTTTACATGAGCTAAGGACATGCTCCACTGTTTGTTTTTCATGGCAGAGGGGGCATGAAGGATCGTCTGTTTTTTTCCCACTTCACCAGGTTTGCATTTGAGGGCAGAAGGTAATATACAGATCTGAGAATGAAGCTGATCCTGAGAGGGGCCATGTGCCAAATGTCATTCCAAGTGAGACTTCTTTGGAGTGCATTCTCCCACATTGTCCATTGCCCTTGCTGGCTCTGCTGGACTGCTTTTTGGAGTCTTTTTTGGTCTTCTTCTTTTCTCATCTCCTGAATCATCATGTCTCTTTTGGCTTTTCCTTTGGCCTTTGACCACCATTCAGTTTTGTCACCCCCCCTTCCTTGTCTGTTGGTCTGTGTGTGTCCTGTTATTTCTCTGATCTTGAGACTTTCTTTTGCCGAATCCATCGCCTCTTCAACTCTCCATTTTCTGCCTGTCTTCAGCTGGGGCTTGATTGCTTCTACCACCTTGTCTCCTGAGTCCTCCAGCATGCTTTGAAGTCTGATCTTCCCTGCTTTGTATTCCTCCAGGATGGATTTCAGTGGTACTTTCAGCTTTGCTTGGACAGTACAGTACAGCGCTATGTCAGTCAGACAGGGTGGGACACCAAGCCATTTCCTAGTGAACTTGTTGATTTTGGCTTCCATTGCCTCCACTACGCTGGTGCAGATGTCGTATATCATCAGAGGCCATAGGAGCTTTGGTATCAGCATGAACTGCAGACACCAGACCTTGTATTTGCCAGCCAGTCCACACTGGTCAATGGTCTCCAAGCCTTCTTCCAACATCTGTTTGGTTTCTTTCGCTCTTTTTGTGTGTCTTTCAGCGTATCATCATACCATCTTCCAAGGCTCTTGATTGGCTCTTCTGTAACTGTTGGAATGGCCTGGTTGGCAACACTGAAGACCACAGATTCGGCCACTTTTCCTTTCCTCAGTGAGAGAATCCGTGATTTCTTTGGCTTGAACTTCATTCTGGATGAGGCAGCTATGTCATCCAGCCTCTCCAGCACATAACGTGTCTTGTCTTCTCTGGATGAAATCACTGTAGTATCATCCATGAAGGCCTTGAGAGGAGGCATCTTGTATCCATCGCCAAGGTCTGCGTGTCTTGCGTTGCTTGTTGCTGCTTTCAAGATGACTTCCATTGCCAACACGAACAGTATTGGGGAAATTGCACAGCCCATTGCAATGCCCACTTCCAAGTTGATCCAATCTGTTGTGTACTCCTTGGTAGAGAAGCGCATTGAGAAGCCATTGAAGTACTTCTTGAGCATGTCGCAATGTTCTTTGGCAATGGTACATCTCAAGAGCCAACTGTATCATCTCATGGGGTACAGATCCATATGCGTTTGCCAGATCAAGCCACACTACGTCCAGGTCTCTCTTTTCTGTTTTTGCTCTTTGGATTGCGTCCCAGATCATTGTGGCGTGTTCTACACACAGCCAGCCACGCTGGGATGCCACCTTTTTGGACTGACACATCCAAGTACTTGTTTTCCATGAGGTACTTGGTCAGCCTTGCTGCCATGACAGAGAAGAAGATTTTCCCTTCGACGTTCAGTAGTGATATTGGCCTGAACTGGCTGATGTCACTTGAGTTTTACTCTTTGGGGATGTACACATCATCTGCCATCATCCACTGGCCGCTGATCTTCTGGTTTCTCCAAGCTGATCGCAGCAGCCTGTGGAGCCACTCCAGCACCTTGGGACATTTCTTGTACAGCTGGTAAGGTATTCCATTTGGCCCTGGTGATGATTTGGCTCTGGCTTTGTCGACCACCTCTTCACTTCCGCCAACGTTGGAGGCTTGTCATTGAACTGTTCCTCAGGGTTGGTTGGCCACACCAGACCTTGAATGTCGAGTGGTGCTTTGCTCTGTGAGTCAGAGTATGTTTTCCTCAGATGCTGCTCAAGAACTTCTTTGTCCACACTTAGGTCCCAGATTTTGGCTGCTCAAACAGAGTTCTGGCAAACTGGAAGGGGTCTCTGAAGAAGCGCTCTTGTGTCTTCTTCTTTTTGTTCTTCCTCTTCCTCACAGATTCTGCTTTGCTGAGGGCACTGTGTCTTGCTTTCAGGTCTTCCCCGAGTTTTTCCAAACCTTGTTTTCCAACTGGCAGTGCGGTCTTCATCTGCTTCTAGAGGTTTTTCTTTTGGACCCTGATCTTGTCCATCTCCTCTTGGCGTCTGGATTTCTTGGAGAGGTGTTTTTCTCTTTGGGTAGTTTTTTTGCCCATAGGCATCTCTTCATGTGGCATACACAATGTCCCCATATGTGGCTAGTTTATGTTCCAGGGTGCTTTTCCCTATTAGTGCATCAAGTCTTTGGACGATTTTTGCATCCAGTTTCTCCCAATCTTTAGTCTCGTTTGCTCGTGGCAGGTTGAGTTTCAGGTGCCTGGCATCGAGGGCCTGTGCAAATTCCTCATCCGAACCAACAGCGTGGATGTCCTTGGCACTGTGGTTTAAATCCTGGCCTTGGTCTTCCGACGTCTTAGCTGCTGATGCAGTGCACTGCTGCTCATTCAGATGAGTCGTCACACATCCCATCTTTGTTCTGTGGATCTTCATGCTATGGGTGGTAGCGAAACGCTTTTTCTACAGACACATGGATATTCCATTTGGTCCATGTTCATAGTCCGTTTGGGATTTGCAGTCGTGATTGGTTGAGCATCGATGGATTCATCATTCTCTCCCCCTTTCGGTGAATCCTGGGAGCATCTTTTCCTCTTGTTTTCTAGTAGCACATGTTGAAGGCAAAGTGGGGAGCCAGCCCACACAGAGCCCTTGGTTCTGGTCTTTCCCAGTGTCCTCCGGTCTATTTCCGGAAGTCAATGGTTTACCCATGCATCAGTAGAAAGAAACTCGTGGAGAGCATGGCAGCTGAGAGTCCTCAGAAGAGAAGCCCCCTTCAAGCAGGTGTTTTCGGCCCTTAACTCCTGACACTCTAGGGGGGTGGGCCACATCTGGTTCATGACTCCGGAGTCCCTCTGCTGCCCCTTTATTTTTCACCATCTCGGGACGAGCCATGGCTGGGATTCGAACCCATGCCCCTCTGGACATGCTCATTTTCCACTTAATGACTCGCGCACTAACCACTGAGCCACTGGGACACCTGGTCATCTAGTTCACTCTCTGACCTAGTGGTAGGCGTGTTAATGAAACTGGTCATCTAGTTCACTCTCTGACCTAGTGGTAGACGTGTTAATGAAACTGGTCATCTAGTTCACTCGTGTTGTAGCTTGGCAAAGACAAAAGGTAAGCAGCCCTAGATCTGGCCTTTGTCTGTCTGTCTGTCTGTCTGTCTGTCAGTCTGTTTGTCCGTCCACCCATCCGCCAGTCCGTCCGTCCCTCTCTCTCTCTCTCTCTCTCTCTCTCTCTCTTACACACACATACACACACATACACACCACATACACACACATGCACGCACTCACCCATACACACACACACACACACACACACACACACACACACACACACACACACACATTTTTTTTCCTTCCAAACAACTGACTCATGTATCTGACTGCACGGTTCATGTAGGGGGACTGTGCAGTGGGATGATACCATTTCTGTTTTCTCCCGTCAGGTAGAGGGACTTTGTCCTGTGCGGTATGATACCATTGCTGTTTTCTCCCCACAGACAGAGGGACTTTGTCCTGTTCAGTATGATGCCATTGCTATTTTCTCCCCACAAAGAGAGGGACTTTGTCCTGTGCACTATGATACTACTGCTGTTTTCTCCCCATAAATAGGGGGACTTTGTCCTGTTCAATATGATACCATGGCTGTTTTCTCCTCACAAACACAGAGGGACTTTGTCCTGTGCAATATGATACCATTGCTGTTTTCTCCCGTCAGATAGAGGGACTTTGTCCTGTTCAATATGATGCCATTGCTGTTTTCTCCCCCACAAATAGAGGGACTTTGTCCTGTGCA
>JADBJO010000324.1:661353-678853 GCA_016801955.1 Conus betulinus | reverse complement strand
GAATGGAAAGACAGACAGTCCCTGCAGAGAGAGGAATGGCAACAGAGGACAGGGATGACAGGTGTAATGACCGAAGGACAGGTGTAGTGACCAGAGGACAGGAGTAATGATAATGATCAGAGGACAGGTGTTATGATCAGAGGACATGGAGGAGGTAGTATGATCAGAGGACAGGGAGGACAGGTAGTAATGATCAGAGGACAGGGAGGACAGGTGTAATGATCAGAGGACAGGTAGTAATAATCAGAGGACAGGTGTAATGATCAGAGGACATGTAGTAATGATCAGAGAACATGTGTAATGATCAGAGAACATGTAGTAATGATCAGAGGTCAGGTGTAATGATCAGAGGACACAGGTTGACAGGTTAATGATCAGAGGACAGATGTAATGATAAGAAGATAGGTGTAATGATCAAAGGACTGGACAGGTGTAATGATCAAAGGACATGTGTAGTGATCAGAGGACTGGGAGGACATGTGTAATCATCAGAGGACAGAGTGGACAGGCATAATAATCAGAGGACAGGTGTAATGATCGGAGGACAGGGAGGACAGGTGCAATGATAAGAGGACAGATGTAATGATTACAGGACAGATATAATGATCAGGTGATGATTAGAGGACAGGTGTATGATCAGAGGACAGGTGTAATGATCAGGAGGCAAGACAGGTGGAAATGATCCTGTCAGGCAGTGCAGAGGTGGAGAGACATGTTTCAACTTGAAAAATCGAAGGACCCGTCCATTGTTTTAGTCGTTTGAAGTTTGTGGAGGTGGCTCTTGGGAAGGCTGGACAGAACAGTATTACGAAACTCTATTTCAGTAAGGGCATGGATACAAAATAAAATGTTGGTTGCATGACCTTGGAGAATCACACACACACACAAGCACACACACGCGTATGCGTATGCATGCGCGCGCACACACACACACACACACACACACACACACACACACACACACACACACGCATGCATGCGCACACACATACACACACACACACACACACACATACACATACACACAGGGAAAAGAGAGAAAGAGACAGACAGACAGACAGACAGACAGACAGACAGAGAGAGAGAGAGAGAACAAAACGAATCTTTTTGAGAGAGAGTGAGAGAGAGAGAGAGAGAGATTAAATGATTCATTGATTGACTGATTGATTGATTGATTGATTGACTGACTGACTGACAATCAAGTGTAATAGATAAGCAAGAAGGTTTTAGTTTTTCTCAACTGGTCCTTGTCCCCTCATGGTCTAAGGATGCTAACAAATTAACACTCGTGCACAATGTGAAAGAGAGAGAGAGAGAGAGAGAGAGAGAGAGAGAGAGAGAGAGAGAGAGAAGGCGGGGGGAGAGAAAGACAGACAGACAGACAGGTAAGGTAAAGTTGGGTAAGGTAATGTTGTTTATAGCCCAGCCGACCATAAAGGACCATGTCAGGGCTGTCACCGCGTTCTGGTCAACTCACAAGACATCATCAATTTTTGTTTAATCATTCACAACTGTTTAAAACACACCTAAAAACACACTGGAAATTTGTTAAAAATCTTTCCCTCTGTAAAATCTTATTTCAGATGAAAAATGTTCATCCCCCTCAGAAATTCAAAGATTACATCTGATGGGACATCTGAACAAGGTTTTCATGGAGAGACAGGCAGGCAGACAGACAGACCATCTTAATGGTGTCTAGAGCTACGTCCGGCAGCCGATGTTGTGCGGTGTAGCCGGCTGCCACAACTCGCAGTGCACAGAGATGACGTGTTCAGTAGGGCGTGACGCCCGCTGACAGCTTGCTGTCACGGTCTCCGTCACGGTCTGTTTGTGATGTAACACCCGCAGTTCCTGCTGAGTGACACCAATGATGGACACCACGCCACGGGGGAAGTGCCAGGATCAGTGTGCGTGTACTTCACTGACAACCTTTGTGTTGGATTTCCATGTCTTGAATCAGTCAGTCAGTGCATCCTAGCCCACCCCAAATTAGACCCATGCGGACAAAGGGACAGACAGACAGACAGCACATCATTGTCTGACTTTATTCAACGCAGTTTCCGATGAAGAGGGGTAACATTGTCTGTAAGTAAACGTCTTCTCTCACCAGCCGCCGTGGCGAAGCGAAGTGGTTAGCGTCGCGGACTTCCGGCTGGGAGCTCGTGGGTTTGAAATCCCATCAGAGTCAGGTGGGTTTTTCTGCCCTGACCGGCTCCTACCCAGAGTTGAGTTTGCTGTGGACTCAGTTGGGAAGACTGGAACCACACAGTCGAGTTTCATCCACTTAATGGATGCGTTTCTGAGAGTGTTGCTCAAATTTCCTGACCAACACTGCAGGTGCCTGTATCTCTTGGGCCTGTTTGACACTGGGACATATTATGAAAGGAAGCGTAGAGTACAGCCCTGTCATATAGTCTCAGACCGAAATGGAAATCCGTAGCAGCATCATCTTAATCATCCTCATTCTCATCGATCAGCATAAAAAAATCTTAATCATCCTCATTCTCATCGATCAGCATAAAAAAATGTCTCAAATTCTGTGGCCCTTCATGCCCTGCTCTCATGGTGACCTCAATTTCGATGTCCTCTCCAAGTCTGTGGCCTTGCTTTGGTTCCGTCGGGGTACCGGTATCGGCAGTCCATGTTGTCTGTCGTTGGACGGACGTGGTGGCGCCCTCCGGAGGGAGAGCTCACTCATGCCGGCTCCGCGACTAAGCAATTATTGTCGTCAGTAGGGGGCTTAGTAGGTGGTGTCCTGCGTATGTAAGATCAGAACAGGCGCCACTGAACACCACCGAAGTGACTCGGCAGCAGTGCAGTGTCTCCTTTGGTGGGTTGCCTCTTGACAACTTGACATTGACTGCTCCATGTGGATTGCCGGTGCCGGGGCTGTGGCTGTGGACGGGGGTCGGAATGAGCAGCGTGGGTGCACACTGCCTCTGAGGTGGCGCAGACGTTGGGACAGCAAAACAAAAAAAAAGTCTTCTCTCTCTCTCTCTCTCTCTCTCTCTCTCTCTCTCTCTCTCTCTCTCTCTCTCTCTCTCAACTGATGTCAAGCCTAGGTGGTCAGTCTTGGTCATTTTCACAGGGCCAAAGTCCACACAGCAGAAGGCGAGGCACCCCAGGAGAAGACCAACCAAAAGGTTAACACTGCACAAGCCGTAGGTCAGTCAGAGGCAAGCCATCACCGACTCTACGTCGTTGTGTTGGCTGAAGTTTATCCTTCCAACGTGCAATGAAGTGAAATGTGTTTATCAGTCTGGTTTCCAACTGCCTCCCGCACAAGAAGACGCAGCACAGAGGAGATACACAGTATGGCAAAACAGACAGACATACAGGCAGACAGGCAAATGGAAACAATCGTACCAGTCAAACTACTGAGAGCACCGTACCGGCATTACTGAGCACTCACAACTGATAAACCCATACTCATTAGAGAAATGGTAAATGGAAGAAGAAGAAAGAAGAAGTAGAAGAAGAGCAACAACAACAACAACACAACAACAACAAAAACAATCTGACATGTTTTGATGAACGAATTCTCTGAAAGAGAGAGAGATGAGAGAGAGAGAGAAGAGAGAGAGAGAGAGAGAGAGAGAGAGAGAGAGAGAGAGAGAGAGACAGACAGACAGACAGACAGACAGACAGACAGACAGACAGAGAGGGGGGATGGAGTGAAAGAGAGGGGGGAGGGAGGGAGGGAGAGAGAGGGAGGAGGGAGAGAGGAGTGATAGAGAGAGAGGGAGAGAGAGAGGGGAGAGAGAGGAGAGGCGAGAGAGGGGGATGGATAGAGAGAGAGAAGGAGAGAGAGAGAGAGAAAGAAAGAGAGAGAGAGAGAGGAGGGAGAAGGAAACAGAGAAGAAGAGAGAGGGGGGGGTGGACAGAGAGAAAGAAAGAAAGAGAGAAAGAGAGGGAGGGAGAGGGAAACAGAGAGAGGAGAGAGAGAGGGTGAGAGAGAGGGAGAGAGAGGGGATGAAAGAGAGAGAGAGAGAGAGAGAGAGAGAGAGAGAGAGAGAGAGAGAGATAGAGAGAGAGAGTGTTTCTCCCTGGTGGTGATGGTGGTGATGGGAAGCATGTGATACAGCTAAAAAGAGACCCCAAACAGCAAGAAAACGAAATGTTCCACGTCTCTGCAAGCAACATGGGTGTTTTTTTCTTTAAAAGGCATGAAAGAGATAGCCAGTCCATTAGAACAGCGGCAGTGCCAGCAATCATGCTGGTGGCATGAATAATATATAAATAGATGAAGAAAGAAAGAAAGAAAATTGAGAAAGAAAGAACCAAAGAAAAGAAAAGAAAGAAAGAGAGAGAAAATCGATAGACACAAGAAAGAAAGAAAGGAAGACAAAGATGAAATACTGAGAGAGAGAGAGAGAGAGAGAGAGAGAGAGAGAGAGAGAGAGAGAGAGAGAGAGAGAGAGAGAGAGAATAAACAAGAAAGAAGAGAAAATAAAGATAAAATACTGAGAGACAGGTAAATAACAAGAAAGAAAGAAAGAGAAAATAACGATAAAATACTGAGAGACAAGAAAAGAAAGAAAGAAAGAAGAAAGAAAGAAAAAAGAAAGAAAGAAAGAAAGAAAAAGAAAATACATAGAAAAAATACTGGGAGACAGAGATAAATAAACAGAACATAAAGAAATTGAAAGCCTGCTTAGTTTTAAAGGTTAAAATAAATCAGTTTAAAGCTGAAGCCCAGATGCCTCCCTGGGCAGTCTTTCACCAGCCGCCATTTGTTGTTGTTTTTTTTTTTCCAGACTTTTTTTTAAATCATGAAATACGTAACGCTTCCATCAACACATCCCTAGGGTTTGGAAAACGTGTCCACAAAAAACAAAACTCTTCAAGAATGAAGTTATGAATCAAGTTCAAAGCAGGTACTGGCCTCAGAGGGGTTCAGATGCGAAGATCTCCAGTTGGTCTGGCATGTTTGTCTCTTGTTCAGCATCAGCCAGGGCCTCCTGTGTCACTAAGTCTTGGCACTGCCAGACTCCGGGCATTTGACAACATGTCAAGAAGCAACTGATGCTTCGCTCAGATTCCTGTCCCCAGCCACAGAACTTCAGATGCATTTTACTCTTCAGGTTGCATGTAAAGTCAAGTAGAATAACTGGCCTTGTATTCCTTTACTCTAGAAGCTAACTGACCATTTTCATACTGTGTCTGTGTTCTGGCGACATATTGTTCCACCTCTCGTCAGCAACAATCCATTAATGTTCTAGCTGTACCGTAACATGGTGTGGTAAGTGTCAGCTGTAAAGATCCTTGTGAACATTCGTATTGTATAAAAGCGTGCTGTATTTCGTGCGGATTATAAGCATCCCTTTCATTTCCCTTTAATCTAAATAATTTTTGTCTTCAGTATGATTTTTAAAAGCTATCCTTGTTGTCCTGTCTGATCAGGGTAGATATTAAACAACTACTTAATAATCGTATTACACACTAACGTTTTGTATTTAGAGGAATTCTTCAATATTCCCATTATTCTGTACATTTTTTTTGTAAAGTCCACCCTCTCTCACTCTATCTCTCTTTCTCTCACTCCTCCTCCTTCTTTGCCAACTCGCTACAACTTTTCCACCTTCCTCTCTTTCTCCCTATGCCCTCTCTCTCTCTCTCTCTCTCTCTCTCTCTCTCTCTCTCTCTCTCTCTCTCTCTCTCTCTCTCTCTCTCTCTAATATTTATGAATGATCTGCTTGTCATTGTAGGATTTCAATACGTTATTGCTATATTGAACTGCCAGTATGAATATGTGTTCAAATAACGTATTCCTGACAAGGACCGTTTGTAAAACTGGGCTTTGGCCTAAAATTCTTCATCTTTGTGTAGTAAAGATCAATCAATCAATCAATCAATCAATCAATCAGTCAATCTCTCTCTCTCTCTCTCTCTCTCTCTCTCTCTCTCTCTCTCTCTCTCTCTCTCTCTCTCTCTCTCTCTCTCTCTGCCTGCTCTTCCCTACTCTCCTTTCAACTCCGCCCTCCGTCTGTTTCTTTCGCAGCTCCTCCCTTCTTTAATCTCCTTCCCCTTCACTCTCTCTTTCTGTGTCTCTCCATGTCTGCTCTTTCTTTCCTTCCTTCTTAAAGTCCCCCGAGGAGGACCACACGGTCGAAGTATTGGAAAGTAAACTGATGTGGTAGTTGTTTGGTTCTTTGCTTGAATGTTGTGTGTGTGTGTGTGTGTGGTGTGTGTGTGTGTGTGTGTGTGTGTGTGTGTGTGTGTGTGTGTGTGTGTGTGTGTGTGTGTGTGTGTGTGTGTGTGTGTGTGCTTGGACATATTCATGGTTTCAGATTGCCGGTGACGGGACCACTGAAGTATGTCTATCTGATCTTATGGTGCCTCTGGTTTGGTTCCAGCATGTCTGCAGCCCGGGCTGCGGCTTTCCCTGAGCTCGTTCTAGTTAGACAGCGCACTGGCCGACTTCAGGATTCTGTTGGAAGAGGGTTTCTTTTTTGTTTCAATATCTCTTATTTGTTTCCTTTTCGTTTTGTGTATGGAATATTCAGTTTGGTCAGTGTGCTGGTTTGTTTTTGGTTTCATGATGTAATTGTTGACTCTGTTTTTCACTTTATCCCATCGTTTCCTTACGTCGCATCATGCCCGTTACTGATAGCTGTGTGTTCTTTGTGTTGCATTTCCGTTACACAGAGCTGCCTGCTCTTTGTGTAACATCATTCCTGTTACACAGACCTACTAGTTCTTTGTGTACCATTATTCACGTTACATACAATATTTGCACTTTGTGTACCCGCGTGCCCGTTACACAGTTACTTGCTTTTTGTGTAGCAGCGTGTTCGATACACAGTTACTTGGACTTTGTGTACCAACGTGCCCGTTACACTAAGAGCCGCTGTCAGATGGTCACAGCGCGTTGGTAGAGGGCACTAGGCCACCTAAAGTCGGCCTCAAGTTGTGTCTGTCCCGTTGGTTGATCAGGTGGTTAGCTTCCTAAAGTGACCTCACATTGGGTATGTCCTGACTGTTGATCTGGTTTCCAGGCAAACTTGCTGATATTCCCCACGCCTTGACCACTTCAGATCAACACTTTCTATTGTCTTGTTTGGCTGAAATATGCTTAACAGTTCATGTGAGACTGTGCAATAACGATTGTAGGGCAGGTTATATGTAAAGACACTACACTCTTAAAGAGACCGATTTATTTCTTCATATACCTGACAGTATCAGGTTCAGTCATATTCAGTTTGAACCCCCTGATAGTCACCACCTACAGTATACCTGTTTTTCTCAAATATAAGAAAACGTTATTACGCAAACTTCTTACCTAAGATTTGGTTAACAAAAACCCTGCTGAACTGGACCTCTACCTTCAAACTTTCATGCTCGTTATTTCCGTGTGACCGCAAGATAGATGTGTTCCAACTTAGTAAATCTTGGATACAGAATTCAGATGATTTCTTCTGCTAACAATGAACTGATAATCCTGTGAAAATGGCAGCAATGTCATGTACACACACACACACACACACACACACACACACACACACACACACACACATATATATATATATACATATATATGTATGTATACTACACACACACACACACACACACACACACACACACACACACACACACACACACACACGCACGCACGCACTCCCGCGCGCGCGCGCGCGCGCGCGCGCGCACGGTTGAGTGATCATATTCGTATGCACAGGATATATTTCACCTCGTTAAAAAAAAACGAGGTGGGGAGGGGGGGGAGCGTCAAGATTCCTTAAAATGACAACAAATTCGCTAGAAAGAGAGACCTGTCTCTTTGTGACCCGGATGGATTTCTGTCTGATCTAAGCAACTCTTGGCCTTGCTCTGCAGACCAGCTCACTCATCTTGGACGACGGTTTGGAAATATGGCGTCCTACCTTCCTGAACGTCAGCAATAAAATGTTAAACACAAACTCTTTAGAAATACTCGATAAAAAATCAGCACATGGTTTCAATTTATCCAAATAAATTTAATCTGACATCACCGAGCCCCTCTTAACCATAAACGTCTTGCACAAAGCTCTTGTTCGTCTAAAGAAAACACCTGAGTAACAGACGACCTTGATGGTTATATCTTCAATTACTCAGCTCCAGTTTTATCTGAGACACCTAGATCTACAACGTGTGCATTTTTTAATAGTTGGATTCCGAAAGCTTTTCAACAAGCAAAAATTCCTTCCCTATTCGAATATGGCCATGTTCCGATCCATCCAACAGCGTGTCTTTGTCTTACCTGTGTATGTAATCAGTTTGATCCATGTCAGTCCGGTTTTCTAGCCAATCATTTTTGTTACGCATCTCTTAAAGTTCTGGTCTTCTACTGGCTTAATTTATGGTAGTTTTATGATATATCAGAATTCATGTCGTCCCTTTTTTGTTACTAGGAAACAGCTGTTAATCGTCAATCGATCTGTGTCTTCTTTGCCTACGGCATACGGTATACCTCAAGGTTCCATTCTACGACGTGTATTGTTTTCTGTCTCTATTAATGATTTACCAGTATTTCTAGTCCACTCTGTGGCTTGTTTGTAGATGACACGACTATATATTGTAGTCATTCGTGTTATGATGGCATCTCACTCACTTAAGACCATCGATATGTTAATGAACTAGTGAGAATTAAATCACATGAGTCTGCGTCTATTTAAGACCGAATTCTTGATTGCGACCACAGGTGAGAAAGACCAACACCTCTCCTGCATCTCTCTTCCTCTTCCTATAAATAATAAAAATAACTATGTGTGTCGAAAGTCAAAAACTTCCAGAAGTCTTGATTCCATCACGTGACACTGACTCGGAAATTTGTTTCTGAAAAGAGTTATCAGTTCTGCACAGTTCCTAAATAAAACATATCCTACAACTGTACACTGGTTGGGATAGGTTTCTTCCCTTCTCTTCATGAAAACAAGCAAACGCCGCCTGAGATCTGTGGTACTAAGCCAGTGAAAACACCAGAACAACTCTGTCAAGTCTTAAGAGATTGCTCTAAAGTTAGTCTTTAATGAATACTCCAAACGGTTGTTTCCTACCGTGGAGCATTGGACATTCTGACAGTTAATGAAAAATACGGGGTACAACATCGCCATCTTTGGTAACTCTCTCTCTCTCTCTCTCTCTCTCTCTCTCTCTCTCTCTCTCTCTCTTCTCTCTCTCTCTCTCTCTCTCTCTCTCTCTCTCTCTCACTCTCACACACACACACACACACACACACACACGCACGCACGCGCGCACACACACACACACACACACACACACACACACACACACACACACACACACACACACACACACACACACACGCACACACACACATATCTCCTTCAGTATGTTCAACACACATGCTGCGACTGTTCCTGTCTGGCACTATGGTACACTGCAGGTGGGCAGGTGGACCATTTTACAGGCCTCCATAATGAGCCCAGTCCGCGCTTTGGACTGCCTGGCAGCAAACTGGGAAATCTCATCCTCGCCCTCTGCCCAGGGAATCACATGGGTCCTCATCAGGTGAATACCTAGCACTTCCTCCACCAATCACAGGACAGCTTTCAGATTTCGGCCAATCACATAGCAAGACGTACTCAATTTTCATAGAATAAATGAAAACAACGAGGACGTTTTACACACTCTAGTTTTAAAATCAGCTTCTTTCCGTTTTGAAACCCACTTCCTCTTTGTTGCCAACAGTTTAGATGTCCTCTGCAGGGCTGGGGGCCACAAAAGAAATCATGTTTTATCATATTCATTCATTGTTTCTTCCCATTCACCACAAACAGTGACATCTGCTTGGTAGTAGCAGCGCTGGGAATGTTCACTGTCTGCTGGCAGGGGGAGGTGGCAGGGAGGCCGTGACTCCCTCAGCTCTATGTGTCACCACACCGACACGATGTCCCGAGTCAGTCACCTGTCATCCTTACACTCTCCTTTGCCTGAGATGTACAGCAACAGGAGAAAGAAAGGGCGGGGGAAAAACGGAACTAGGGAGGAGGAAGAGGAAGAGAAGAAGAAGAAGAGAGAAGAAAAGGAAGAGAAGCCAGCTACGAGAGGCTCTATCAGCTCTTTAAAACAAAAAGAACAAGAACAAAAAGAATAGGAAAAGAAAAAGACAAGAGAAGAAGAAGAAAGAAGAAGAAGAAGAAGAAGAAGAAGAGAAGAGAGAGAGAGAGAGAGAGAGAGAGAGAGAGAGAGAGAGAGGGGGGGGGGGGGGGCAGACATACAACAGGTCAAGTACACGGATGCGGGGAATGACGGGAATGGGAAGGGGAAGGGGGGAGGGGTAAACAAAAAGGAGATAAAAGGGGCAGGAAGGGAGAGGGCCGAACCAGAAGATTTAAAAAGGAAAAAAAAAAAAACGATGAAAGAAAGAAGAAAAGTGAACAAGAAATATAAACCAAGAAAGAGATAACATGAGAAAGAGGAGGAGGAGGAGAGGAGCACAGAAAGCACAGGCCGGACAGTAATGAGGAGGCGGGGGAAAAGTAGTGGTGTACACAGAAATAGAAGATGGAGAAGAAAGGCGGAAGGAAGGAAGGAGAAAATCACAGCCGTGGATTCTGTCTTCCCCGTGGCTGAGAGCGCCCTCTGTCAGTTCCCTCCCTTTTCCTCAGGACTTCACTGCCATGCACCGCTCATCTCAGGTGGCCGCTCTCTCATGCTGAGCCCACAGACTGCTTTCTTTTTAACAGCATGGAGTGGGAAGGGGGCAAAGGAGGGGGGTGTTTCTTTTGAACAGAATGAAACAACTTGGGCTTGTGATGGTACGTTTGGCCTGAAACATGGCGGTCATGACAATGACAGCCAGCTTGGTGCATCACGGGACCAGGTCTTTTTCATGTTGTTGTTGTTGCTGCTGTTTCTTGTTGTTGTTGTCCCGTTGCTTTGTTGTTGTTGTTGTTGTTTTTTTGTTGTTGTTGTCTTGTTGCCTCTGTTGTAATCATTTTCCTATTGTTGGTGGTGATCGTGGTGGTGGCGGTGGTGGTAATGTTGTTTTGTTAAATTATTGCTATTACGTTAGTCTTTGTGGTTACTTTGTGGTTTATTTTCTCAGTTTTTTTTTTTTTTTTTTTGCTGTCATTTTGCTGTTCTTGCTGTTGTAGTGTTATTGTGTTCATGGTCATTATCTAACTTTGTTGATGTTTTCCTGCTTTTTATTAAATTGTTCCTGTTCCTCTTGTTGTAGTAGTATTTTTTTCATACACTCTTGTTGACTCTATCTGGAGTCTGACATCAACATCTTCATCACTACGAAACGGTTATTACAAATGATTATGTTTGATAAGATAGATTCACTTTATTCAAATAACGCGACTTTACTCAGAAAATGTGTTTTTACGGTTATTACAAATGATTATGTTTAATAAGATAGATTCACTTTATTCAAATAACGCGGCTTTCCGGTTATTACATAGTATTGTGTCTGATAAGATAAAGTCATTTTACTCATGTAATGCGGCTTTACAGTAATTACAAATGATTGTGCTTGATAAGATAAAGTCACTTTATTCATGTAATGCGGCTTTACGGTTATTACAAATGATCATGTCTGATAAGATAGACTCACCCTATTGATGTACTGCGCTTTTGAGTTATTACGATTGTGTCTGAAAAGATAGTCACTTTGTTCATGTAATGCGGCTTTACGGTTATTACAAATGATTGTGTCTGATAAGATAAAGTCACTTTATTCATGTAATGCGGCTTTACGGTTATTACAAATGACTGTGTGTGATAAGATAAAGTCGCTATATTTACATAATATCAGCTTTACGTTTATTACAAATGATTGTGTCTGGTAAGATTAGTTACTTTATTCATGTAATGCGGCTTTTACGGTTATTACAAATGATTTTGTCTGGTAAGATAAAGTCATTTTATTCATGTAATGCGGCTTTCCGTTTTGTTTGTCGCCTTCATCACCTGCTTTTCTTTTTCGTCGTCGTCGTCATTGTCGTTCCGTTCCTCCTCCTCCTCCTCCTCCTCCTCCTCCTCCTCCTCCTCCTCTCTCCTCCTCTTTCTTCTTCTTCTTCTTCTTCTTCTTCTTCTTCTTCCCCTTTTTCTCATTCCCCAAGACACCTGAGCCACAAAGTCAGTCTTCATACTCCTTGGTTTTTGCCTCTCTCCTCCTCCTCCTCCTCCTCCTCCTCCTCTTTCGTTCTTCGTCCTTCTTCATCTCCTCTTTGTCTTCCTCCCTCTCTTCCTCCACTTCCCCCTCCTTCCGTAATTGACGTCAAGCACGTCATATGGCAGTGATGGGGAGGTGCCAGGGGAGACAAATGTTTGCCGACTGACAAACCAGGCCCTGCAGGAACCCCCTGTGTCTTCTCTATCTTGCTTCTCCTGGGGGGCTTCTGCGTGTGCACCCTGCCTGGCTTCAAATCACGCTGCTTTCATTTCAACTCTTACAACACAAATAGGGGGTGGAGGGGGGTGGGGGGATAGTGTACGGTATTGGATCGAACCGGTTTGGATTGAGCGGGCTGAACTGATATGAGTGGTGCGTTGAGCTGGCACGACGTTGGGATTGTTGTGGACTATAAATGGTTTGTATTATTTTGGACTGAACCGGTTTGGATTGTTTATGATTGAACCGGTGTTGCTTGTACTTAATTTAACTGGTTTAGAATGTACATGATTCAAATGGTTAGGATTGAATAGATTCATCTGGTTTGGATTAATTTGGATTGAACTGCTTGGATTGCCTTGGATTGAAACTGGTTTGGGATCGTTTATGATTGAAGTGGTTTTGATCAAAATTGGTTTGAATGGGATTAGACTGAGCGACTTTCGTTTGCATCGGATTGAATTGGTTTGGACTTTCTTTACCTGAACAGGTTTGGATTTTCAGCTGGTTTAGACTGTGTTGAATGAAATAGCATGAACTGAACTGGAGTGAAATTATGTGGCATTGGAATGGCGTGGTTTTGAAATTGTTTCGAATTGAAACTGAAATTGTTTGGATGGTGTTACACTATTTTGAAGTGTGCTACAGTGGACTGAAGTGATTTCGATCTCTCAGGGTGTAATTCGATTGCATTATATTGACATGAACTGGATCTGTTGTAATCGCTTGTTCTTAAAACAGGGCGGCTGCATTTGACTAAATTGCTTACATTGCACTAGAGTAGATTGTATTCACTTGGCTGCATGAAAAGAATCGCTTTATTGAGCTGGTTTAGACCTCATTAGTTTCCACTGTTGACACTGAGTTTGATTCCACTGCATATGACTGGATTTCACAGGACTGCATTGCCTTCCTCTGCCTTGGCTTCGAGTGAGATTTTTCTACACTGTAATGCGATACATCTCGACGTCTGTTTTTGTTTTGCTGCAAACGTATTGGACTGTATAACACTGTCTTTCATCACATATTAGATGGAATAAATTTGCGTTTCATTACTTTGTTGATTTTTGCTTCATGTATGGGTTTCATATCACTGTATTTCACTATGTTATTCGTTTTGCTTATATGTATGATTCTAAATCGCTGTATTTCACTATGTTGTTCGTTTTGATTCATGTCTAGATTTTTCTACCACTGTAGTTCACTACGTTGTTCGTTTTGCTTTATGTATGGATTCTATGTCACTGTATTTCACTATGTTGTTCGTTTTGATTCATGTGTAGATTTTTATATCACTGTAGTTCACTATGTTGTTCGTTTTGATTTATATGTGGATTTTATATCACTGTATTTCACTATATTGTTTGTTTTTTTTTTATGTATGGATTTTATATCACTGTGATGAAACGTTGTTCAGAGACCAACCACTACATTCTAGAGTAGATTCACAGCTGGATTTCGGATCAAACAGCAATTCCAACCAGATTAAAAGTCTAAAGGCAGTAACTCCTTCAGTCGGTACTGACAATTACCTCTCTAACAGCGGGCCCTGGATCTGTTCACATCGTTAAAAGAATACAAACTTTCTGCGGAACATGAGCACGGTGATGTTATTATTCAAACTGAGAGTTATATACAGAAAGATATACACTTGCATAGAATAACAATATTTCATTATTCAAACTGAGGGATATATACGGAAAGTTAGATATGTTCATGGAATATCAATATTTTATCATTCAAACTGAGAGTTATATACGAAAATGTATACATCTTCGTGGAATATCGATATTTTCTAAAGATATAAACATTGATAATACGCGTTTGGGATGTTCTTCAAAAGTTCTGTTCAAAATACAGAACTCAGTAATTCCAATGCCGTCAGTAAAGGATTTAGCGTGTATATTTCAACGTCGTCTTTTGAATCCCATCTCCCCCTTCCCACCTTCTCCTCCCCCTTCCAACCCATATCTTTCACTAGTTTTCATAGTAACTGAGGAATCGCTCGCCAACACTTGTTTTCCCCCACGAAATATTTATTTCCGTTGTGTGTTTGTGAGTTGGTGGCCTCTGTGATGAAGCTGAAGGCTTGTATTATCAATGATCGCTGTCTTCATCTGCCGACTCAGTCTTCACCGGTTGCCTTCATATTTCATATTCCGCCTGTTGGCATTATACTTTGAAAGTCACCTGATTCAAAGTGACTGTGCTCTTTTGCTGTGTTGTCCGCAGCTTCCAATAATGTCCCTTTCATTTGTTTTTGGACCTTTAAACATCGGATAAATGTGTTCTTTTGCTTTGATTATCTATGACTCACTTTTGGTGTATGATTTCTTTATCTATATTCTCTTCCATCCTCCATTTCCGTCCTTCACTGCCTGCCCCTCCCCCACCCGTGGGAGCTGACTGAATTGTGATGTTTGATCCGTGGGGTTGGACACACCTCTAAGTTCCAGGCGGTGTGTTCCAGGCGGTGAAGTACCGGGGGAGGACTGTCACCATGCTCAAGGCCGAGCTCACTGAAGAGTTCTCTTCAAGGGCATTAACTCCACTTCCAACAGACATAACCAACTGGTTCTGTTCAAAACAATGAACTCAACGACTCTTGATCAATAAGTATCCACAGTATGTGAGTACAGTTTATATCCACAGTATGTGTGTACAGTCAGTATACACAGTATGTGTGTACAATCAGTATCCACGGTATGTGTGTACAGTCAGTATCCACAGTATGTGTGTACAATCAGTATTCACAGTATGTGTGTACAATCAGTATCCACAGTATGTGTGTACAATCATATCCCACAGTAAGTGTGTACAATCGGTAAACACAGTATGTGTGTACAGTCAGTATCTACAGTACATGTTTACAATCAGTATCTACAGTATGTGTGTATACAGTCAGTATTCACAGTATGTGTGTACAGTCAGTATCCACAGTATGTGTGTACACTCAGTATCCACAGTATGTGTGTACAGTCAGTATCCACAGTATGTGTGTACAGTCAGTATCCACAGTATGTGTGTACAATCAGTATCCACAGTATGTGTGTACAGTCAGTATCCACAGTATGTGTGTACAGTCAGTATCACACTATGTGTGTACAGTCAGTATCTGCAGTACATGTTTACAATCAGTATCCACAGTATGTGTGTACAGCCAGCATCCACAGTATGTGTGTACAATCAGTATCTACAGTGTGTGTGTACAGTCAGTGTGTACAGTATGTGTGTACAGTCAGTATGTACAGTATGCGTGTACTATCAGTATCCACAGTATGTTGTGTACAGTCAGTATCCACAGTATGTGTGTACAGTCAGTATCCACAGTATGTGTGTACAGTCAGTATCCACAGTATGTGTGTACAGTCAGTATCCACAGTATGTGTGTACAGTCAATCACAGTATGTGTGAACAATCAGTATCTACAGAATGCGTGTACAATCAGTATCCACAGTATGTGTGTACAGTCAGTATCTACAGTATATGTGTACAGTCAATGTGTAAAGTATATGTGTACAGTCCAGTGTGTACAGTATATATGCACAGTCAGTATCCACAGTACGTGTGTACAGTCAGTACCCACAGTATGTATGTACAGTCAGTATCTACAGAATGCGTGTGCAATCAGTATCCACAGTACGTGTGTACAGTCAGTACCCACAGTATGTGTGTACAGTCAGTACCCACAGTATATGTGTACAGTCAGTACCCACAGTATGTGTGTACAGTAAGATTCCACAGTATGTGTGTACAGTCAGTATCTACGGTATGTGTGTACAGTCAGTGTCTACTTCATGTGTGTACAGTCAGTAACCACAGTATATGTGTACAGTCAGTATCCCCAGTATGTGTGTACAGTCAGTATCTATAGTATATTTATAGAGTCAGTATCTGCAGTATGTTTATAGAGTCAGTCAGTATCTACAGTATGTTTATTGAGTCAGTACCAAGAGTATGTTTACAGAGCCAGTATCTATAGTATGTCCATGGAGTCAGTACCTACAGCATCTTTATAGCGTCAGTATCTACAGTATGTTCACAGAGTCAGTATCTACTGCATGTTCATAGAGTCAGTATCTACAAGTGTTGTGTTTTCCATCAGACACACTTCTGTAGGAAACAGGTTTGAAAGCTCTTTCATCGGTTCACCACATTTTTTTAGTCTGGCAAAAAAAAAAAAAAAAGGGTATTGCACTTCGCATCATAAGCGAAAGAACGGCACTTTTGGTAGACACATAGCAATGCCTAGCTTGTCGATCTAACGGTGGATGAGAACTAAAAAAGATCCACTTTAAATTCATAACATGATAAAAAATTTTGTTTCCCATGCCACTTAGATTGAGGGTGTGATATACTGAAAGAAATAGCCATAAACAGTTTTTTTTTATGATGAATGTTGTGCGCTACTTACACAGTGAGTTTGTGCAATGCAGCGACTAAAAACGTATGGCATGGCATTTGCCATGGGTATTTCATCGTGTGACATACTTTAAAAACAAAACAGCGTGAAGCAATCACTGCCGTAAACTGAGTGGTTCTCTTTGCGCTGGGTATGTGTGGGTCTCTTTGCACTAGGTATTGTGTGGGTCTCTTTGCCCTGGGTATTGTGTGGTGCCATTTGTATTGGGTATTATGTGGATTCCTTGTTTTGGTCTCTTTGCACTGTGTGGGTCTCCTTGCACTGGGTATTGCGTGGGTCCCCTTGCACTGGGTATTGCGTGGGTCCCCTTGCACTGGGTATTGGTGGGTTCCCTTGCACTGGGTATTGCGTAGGTTTCGTTGCACTGGGTATTGTGTAGGTCTCTTTCCACTGGGTATTGTGTGGGTCTCCTTGACACTGGATATTATGTGGGTGTCTTTGCACTTGGTATTGTGTGGGTCTCGTTGCACTGGGTATTGTGTGGGTCTCGTTGCACTGGGTATTATGTGGGTCTAGTTGCACTGGGTATTGTGTGGGTCTCTTTGACACTGGGTATTATGTGGGTTTCTTTGTACTGGATATTATGTGAGTCTCTTTGAACCTGGGTATTATGTTGATCTCCTTGCACTGGGTTTATGTTGGTCTCTTTGCACTGGGTATTGTGTGTCTCTCTTTGCAATTCCTATCGTGTGGGTCTCGTTGCACTGGGTATTGTGTGGTCTCTTTGCAAATGG
>JADBJO010000324.1:638853-656353 GCA_016801955.1 Conus betulinus | reverse complement strand
CCTCGCTCCTTGCACGTGTCGCTGGTGCAGCAGGTGAGCACTCTTTCTCACATTGTTAATAACGTGCTGACTGTCAGCTGCCATTTCCACCTCAGCGAGCACAATGGTGTAGGAAACGATTAGTGGAGTGGGGGGCATGCGCCAGGTGATTGTGTTCACTGGTGTGTCGATGGGAAATTCCCACTCACACCTGTGACAGGCAGCTATGGTGTTCTACAGCTGACACATCAGTCCGTCCTGAGCCAGAATGTGTTCTTCTGTAACAGATTCCAATCATTTCCTCTGTCAAAACGGGTTTCAATCATTTGCTCTCTTCACACAGGTTTCAGTTATGTCCTCTCTTCACACAGGCTTCACTCTTTTCCTCTCTTCACACAGGTTTCAGTTATGTCCTCTCTTCACACAGGTTTCCGTTATGTCCTCTCTTCACACAGGCTTCACTCCTTTCCTCTCTTTACACAGGCTTCAGTTATGTCTTCTCTTCACACAGGCTTCAGTTGTGTCCTCTCTTCACACAGGCTTCACTCCTTTCCTCCTCTCTTCACACAGGCTTCACTCCTTTCCTCTCTTCACACAGGCTTCACTCCTTTCCTCTCTTCACACACAGGCTTCACTCCTTTCCTCTCTTTACACAGGCTTCAGTTATGTCCTCCCTTCACACAGGCTTCAGTTATGTCCTCCCTTCACACAGGCTTCAGTTATGTCCTCCCTTCACACACAGGCTTCAGTTATGTCCTCCCTTCACACGGGCTTCAGTTATGTCCTCCCTTCACACAGGCTTCACTCCTTCCTCTCTTTACACAGGCTTCAGTTATGTCCTCCCTTCACACAGGCTTTCAGTTATGTCCTCCCTTCACACAGGCTTCAGTTATGTCCTCCCTTCACACAGGCTTCAGTTATGTCCTCCCTTCACACAGGCTTCAGTTATGTCCTCCCTTCACACAGGCTTCAGTTATGTCCTCCCTTCACACAGGCTTCAGTTATGTCCTCCCTTCACACAGGCTTCAGTTATGTCCTCCCTTCACACAGGCTTCAGTTATGTCCTCTCTTCACACAGGCTCACTCCTTTCCTCTCTTTACACAGGCTTCAGTTATGTCCTCCCTTCACACAGGCTTCAGTTATGTCCTCCCTTCACACAGGCTTCAGTTATGTCCTCCCTTCACACAGGCTTCAGTTATGTCCTCCCTTCACACAGGCTTCATGTTATGTCTTCCCTTCACACAGGCGTCAGTTATGTCCTCTCTTCACACAGGCTTCACTCCTTTCCTCTCTTTACACAGGCTTCAGTTATGTCCTCCCTTCACACAGGCTTCAGTTGTGTCCTCTCTTCACACAGGTTTCAGTTATGTCCTCTCTTCACACAGGCTTCAGTTATGTCCTCTCTTCACACAAGCTTCAGTTATGTCCTCTCTTTACGCAGGTGTCCATTTTGTCCTCTCATCACACAGGCTTCAGTTGTGTCCTCTCTTCACACAGGCTTCAGTTATGTCCTCTTTCACACAGGTTTCAGTTATGTCCTCTCTTCACACAGGCTTCAGTTATATCCTCTCTTCACACAAGCTTCAGTTATGTCCTCTCTTTACGCAGGTTTCCATTTTGTCCTCTCTTTACACAGGCTTCACTCCTTTCCTCTCTTTACACAGGTTTTTGTCGTTTCCTCTCTTTACACAGGTTTTCATCGTTTCCTCTCTTTACACAGGTTTCAATCGTTTCCTCTCTTTTTTACAGGTTTCAATCGTTTCCTGTCTTTACACAGGCTTCTCCTTTCCTCTCTGTACACAGGTTTTCATCGTTTCCTCTCTGTACACAGGTTTCCATCGTTTCCTCTCTTTACACAGGTTTCCATCGTTTCCTCTCTTTACACAGGTTTCAATCGTTTCCTGTCTTTACACAGATTGCAATCGTTTCCTCTGTTTACAAGGCTTCAATTATGTCCTCTCTTTGCTCAGATTTCACTCCTTTCCTCTCTTTACACAGGCTTCAATCGTTTCCTCTCTCTTTACACAAGTTTCCGTCGCTTTCTGTCTTTACACAGGTTTCGCTCCTTTCCTCTCTTTCCACGGGTCCTTTCCTCTCTTTAAACAAGTTCCAGTCGTTTTCTCTCATTACACAGGCTTCAATTATTTAGTGTCTCACACAGGTGTGAATCAATGACTACCTTTACATAGGTTTCAGTTATTTACCATGATCACACAGCTTTGAATTACTTCTCTCTTTACACTGGTTTGAATCATCTACTGCATTTGCATAGGTTGGAATCCTTACTTCTCTTCACACAGGTTTCAATCATTACTCCTCATCACACAGGTTTCAATCCTTACTCCTTATCACACTGATTTCAATCCTTACTTCTCATCACACAGGTTTCAATCCTTACTTCTCATTTCAATCATTACTTCTCATCACACAGTTTTCAATCATTACTTCTCATTTCAATCATTACTCCTCATCACACAGATTTCAATCCTTACTCCTCATCATCACACAGATTTCAGTCCTGCCTTCTCTTCACACAGGCTTCAATCGTTACTCTCATTTCAATCATTACTTCTCATCACACCGGTTTCAATTATTACTTTTCATTTCAATCATTACTTCTCCAATCACATAGGTTTTAATTATTACTTCTCATCACACAGGTTTCAATCCTTACTTCTCATTTTGATCATTACTTCTCATCACACAGGTTTCAATCCTTACTTCTCATTTTGATCATTACTTCTCATCACACAGGTTTCAATCATTACCTCTCTCATCACACAGGTTTCAACCATTACTTCTCATTTCATCATTACTTCTCATCACATAGGTTTCAATCCTTATTTCTCATCACACAGGTTTCAATCCTTACTCCTCACCAAACAAGTTTCAATCATTACTCTTCATCACACAGGCTGTCATTTGCGATATTTAGACGAATTTTATTCATTTCTCTCTTTACATAAGTTGCTCACATTGGTGTTCACACAATTCATGGAACGTTGATTGTGAACTATCCTTGTGGCACAACTCTCACATTGATGATCACATAATTCATGGATAGTTGATTGTGAACTATCCTTATGGCACAGCTCTCACATTGATGATCACATAATTCATGGATAGTTGGTTGTGAACTATCCTTATGGAACAGCACTCACGTTGATGATCACATACGGTCCATGAGACATTGACAGTGAGGTTGTGTGTAGATCAAGGTCTTCACACTGACAGTCAGGTCATAAGTGGAACCTTGACAATGGGTAATTCTGTGTCAGAGTCTTGACACTGGTGGTCACACGATCCATAGCACACTGATGCTGGATTACTTCTACATCAGTGTGACACTGCTGTTCAAACGATCCATGGTACACTGGTGGTCACACAATCCATGGCACACTAATGCTGAATTAATTCTATATCAGTGTGACACTGGTGGTCACACAATCCACAGCACACTGACACTAGATTAATTCTATATCAGTGTGACACTGCTGCTCGAACGATCCATGGTATGCTGGTGGTGGTGACCTCTCTTGATACCACAAGACTCTTGCCCATGAAGAAGAAACAGATCAAACCGTGAGCGTGTTTTTCTGCTGATGGCTGCAGACAGGTGTGTTCCCACCTGGCACCATCCGCAGCGTGTTGGCACCAAGGATTTTCTATCCCCTGGACACCGTACGCCATTAGCACCAAGGATTCCTATCCCCTGGACACTATACACCATTATCACCAAGGATTCCTATCCCCTGGACACTATACACCATTAGCACCAAGGATTCCTATCCCCTGGACACTATACACCATTAGCACCATGGATTTCTATCCCCTGGACACAAATACACCATTAGCACCAAGGATTCCTATCCTCTGGACACAATACACCATTAGCACCAAGGATTCCTATCCTCTGGACACTATACACCATTAGCACCAAGGATTCCTATCCCCTGGACACTATACGCCATTAGCACCAAGGATTCCTATCCCCCCTGGACACTATACGCCATTAGCACCAAGGATTCCTGTCCCCTGGACACTATATACCATTAGCACCAAGGATTCCTATCCTCTGGACACTATACACCATTATCACCAAGGATTCCTATCCTCTGGACACAATACACCATTAACACCAAGGATTTTCTATCCCCTGGACACTATACACCATTAGCACCAAGGATTCCTATCCTCTGGACACTATACACCATTAGCACCAAGGATTTTCTATCCCCTGGACACTATACACCATTAGCACCAAGGATTCCTGTCCCCTGGACACAATACACCATAGCACCAAGGATTTCTATCCCCTGGACACAATACACCATTAGCACCAAGGATTTCTATCCCCTGGACACTATACACCATTAGCACCAAGGATTTCTATCCCCTGGACACAATACACCATTAGCACCAAGGATTCCTGTCCCCTGGACATCATACACCATGCTGACTGTTGCCAGTCATTGACATTTAGCTGCACTACTGAGTTTCAGGACGTTCATCATGGCTAGCCACAGTATCTACCAACAACCTCTCAACTTTGATATAAGATTAGTATTATGACTTTTATCTTAACCCACCAACAACCTCTTAACTTTGACATCAGACCAGTGTCATGACATTTTTCTTAACCCATCAACAACCTCTTAACTTTGACATAAGGTCAGTGTGATGACTATTATCTTAAATTTGGCATTGACTGAAAATCAGTGAATTCGCAAACCAAAGAGTGCCAGTGTTCAGACTTTGTACTATTCTGTCAAACAGGAATATATATATATATATATATATATATATATACACACACACACACACACACACACACACACACACACACACACACACACACATATATATATATATATATATATATATATATATATATATATATATATATATATATATATAAACACTGGATATGTATACAGAGGAAAAAAAATGACACAGCCCAGGACAACCTGTGACACACTTATATATATATATATATATATATATATATATATATATATATATATATATATATATATATATATATATATAAGTGTGTCACAGGTTGTCCTGGGCTGTGTCATTTTTTTTCCCTCTGTATACATATCCAGTGTTATCTTTAATATCATGTCAGAGATGTTTAAACGACTCGGGTAAAAAGCTACCCACTATTTTGGCAAACATTTTCTGCAATATTGGTTTTTAGAACTATCAAGTTTCTCCTTTCATGTCGAAGATTTTCTGTCCTGCTCTTTGTGACGAGCCACTTGATGAGTCCACCTGATCGCTCCCAAGCAGCCACCCTCTTGTACAAATTGTACAACCGCAGGCACCACCACCACCACCCTTCCTCTGACCCGTATGTCTCCCACACAGCAGTACAGAATTCATATCTATTCTAATCTATGCCAGCTCTGCCCTCCTTCTGTCATTCCTTCTCTCCCTGATGTAGCGAGTCAAGACAAAAGGTATAGGTCATGTTGTGACTACGTTGCCATTCTCTCCCCATCTTCCTTCCCCTCTCAACCTTCCACCCTCTTTCTCCCCCCTAACTCCCTAACATAGTGGCCTGACACGGTGAAAAAATGTACACTGCATTGCAAACAATGTTGCTCTCTCCCCCCCCCCCCCTCTCTCTCCAACCTCCCCCCCCCCCCCCCCTGCCCCCTCTCTCACCCTAACACAAAGGCACTTGGCCCTTGTCTCACAAACCTCCTTCCTTCTCCTCGCTCCCCTCTCCCCCCCCCCCCCCCCCCCCCCCCCCTTTAAATATTTACCCACCCGCATGTGCGGAGCGCACAACTGGCAGATGATGATGCAATTTATGTTGACCCGTGCATGGTCAATTTGCATTCGTTCTACAGATGCGTGCATGAATTATACAACACAACTATAGTTTCCATTGTTTGCAATTGGCCCAATCCTTGATCAGGGGAGGGAGTTGACAGACAATTCCCCTCCTCTCACCACAAGACAGACACCAGGGGAAGACCAGAGAGGGGGCACGGTTATCTCTTCCACTCTAAACTGGTCGGAGTTACAGATTCTCCCAGAAATGTAAGCTGAAGCTATGTTTTTACATTTTGAATCTATGCATTGATTATACGTATGCCATGTGGTTTAGCAGTGTAACTGTAAGCCAGTACTTGGTGACATTTATCAAAATGATGAATGAGTATTCTGTTGCAGTGGTTTGCTTGCCACCATGTGGTAAAAGCAATCACCATGTGGTTATGATCCTTTGTTAACAATCTGACCACCATTCTTTGTGTACAATCTGACTTTTGCCAGTTTGCAATTCTATCTGTTAAGATCATAACTGAATGATAAACTTTGATCAGAAAAACAGTATGCCTGTACTAGGTGAAAACTGCTAAGTGGATATGTAAATACTGGTGATTGTTGGAATGCTTTGTAGAGTATGACTTGAAGTCTACACCACATGTGTACTTGGCCTAAGTGTTTTCTAAGTTAATGTAAGTTAACTTAAAAAAAAAAATGAAGAGTTATTTGACTGAAATTGTTTAGCATTGTTTTACTGTCTCCTACCCTTTGTAAAACTCCACTCAACCTCTAAACAAATGTGGAGATTCATAATTATAGCAAAACCATTATACTCATCAAATCCTTTGTTGGCTGAGTTCTCACACCTTTCCTGGAAGATAGAGGGCAAATGTGTGAACTCGACAAAGCAGACTCTCAGCTACTTAACTACAGACCAGGTTCTCTTTATCTCAGACCTGGGACCGTGGCTACACCGTAAAGTGTGGCTACACTATAAACCATGGTTATGCTACATACACTGGGCAAGACAGGTTGTGAAGACATGGCACAGCCCAGCACTACAGCATCAGGTCTGTACAGCAGAATCAGTCACCAGCTACAAGAGAGAGATCAACTATAATCTGCAAGTTTAAGGCTATTATTCCAAGTGGACTTCAATTCAATTCAACTCATCCAGAGCTTTCCCTCACTTAATGATGAAACAGTGAGAACATGTCTAGTGTTATGAAGGTTGACTACTGCACTGGGTTTAAGCAAGTGAAGTTGATGCGCAAAAGAGCTCACAGTTGAAGTAACATTGACATGTGCACTGTATATAAACTTTAACTACTTCCCAGTGTGTAAGAAAGTAAAGTTGATGCATGGAAGTGCATTTAACTTGTGTCAAGTCTTTGTTGTTCAATCAGTTCTGAATGTTTGAACTCCTCTCTAATTCTGTCTCTCAGAGCTACAAGTACTTTTAAGAGTACAAGCCAAAGAAAGTTCATCCCAGAGCCACTGTTGAGTAGTTTAACAGTCCCTGGAACAAATATAAATTTCTTTTGATGACTAGTACCGGAAAGTTGCTCCTTCCATCACTAGTAAGAGAAAGGGTGGAGGTGAAATGTTAACATAATTCTCATAGAGAAAATGTTTTAAGTCCTTCCCCTAGAGGACCCACCTACCACTCCCAACTCTCGTCACACTCTTGTCAAAGATTTTCTCTCCTTTTTCATCAAAATTCCTTTCTCATCAAAATTAGTCTCTCCTTGCATCTTTATCTCTCCTACTTCATCAAAGATATCTCATCTGTTCTATCAAGATTATCTCTCTAATATCCTATTGAATTGATCTCTTCTATTCCATTAAAACATCTCTGCTTCTCTGGCAAAGACCCTCTACTGCTCTCTAGTACCGGGAAGTTGCTCCTTCCATCACTTGTAAGAGAAAGGGTGGAGGTGAAATTTTAACATAATTCTCATAGAGAAAATGTTTTAAGTCCTTCCCCTAGAGGACCCACCTATCACTCCCAACTCTCGTCACACTCTTGTCAAAGATTTTCTCTCCTTTTTCATCAAAATTCCTTTCTCATCAAAATTAGTCTCTCCTTGCACCTGTATCTCACCTACTTCATCAAAGATATCTCATCTGTTCTATCTAGATTATCTCTCTAATATCCTATTGAAATTGATCTCTTCTATTCCATCAAAAACATTCTCTGCTTCTCTGGGCAAAGACCCTCTACTGCTGTAGTAAACACTCTCTATTTCTCTGGCAAAGGTTCTCTTACGCTTTGGCGACGATCTCTACTTCTCCAGCAAAAAAAAAAATATCTACTGCTCTGGAAAAGCCTGTCTACTGCTATGGCAAAGACTCTCTCTACTACTGTGGCAAAGACTCTATACTGCTCTGGCAAAGACTCTCTCTACTTCTTCAGCAAAGACCCTCTACTGGCAGACTCTCTTTACTGCTCTAGCAAGACTCTCTACCATGCTGGTAGACTCTCTACCACTCTGGCAAAGACTCTACTGCTCTGGCAAAGACTCTCCCCACTGCTGTGGCAAAGACCACTCTGGCAAATATTCTCTCTATTATTGCTCTGGCAGACTCTCTCTACAACTCTGGCAAAGACTCTCTCTACCTGTCTCGCAAAGACTAATGCTCTGGCAAAGACTCTCTCTACTGCTCTGGCAAATACTCTCTATACTGCTCTGGCAAAGACATTCTCCACTGGTCTGGCAAAGACTCTCTACTGCTTTGGCAAGGACTCTCTCTACTGCTCTGGAAAAGACTCTGGAAACTGTTCTGGAAAAGACTCTCTCTACTGCTCTGGCAAAGACACTCTCACTGGTCTGGCAAAGACTCGCGACTGCTCTGGAAAAGACTCTCTCTCTACTGCCCTGGCAAAGACTTCTCTACCACTCTGGCAAAGACTCTCTCTACTGCTCTGGCAAAGGCTCTCTCTACTGCTCTGGCAAAGGCTCCCTCTACTGCTCTGGCAAAGGCTCTCTCTACCACTCTGGCAAGACTCTCTACTGATCTGGCAAAGATTCTCACTACTGCTCTGGCAAAGATTCTGTTATTGTCCGTCATGTTGACGAGGACCACGTCAGTCATCTGTCATGGGGTTGAGGGGGTGGGTGGGGGGAGGTGGGGGGAGGGGGGGGCAAGACTCCAATGCTGTGGCGAAGACTGCTCACTTCTCTGATGAAGACATCAGTTGCTCCGGCAAAACCTTTGTGCTGCTCTGTCAAAGATTTTCTCCACTGTTGTGTCTGACTCGACAGCTCCATCAAAAGACTGTCTCTGCTTTTCTGTCAGACTCTCTCTATGACTGTCTTAAACACTTACTTGTGAGTGTGTGTGTGTGTGTCAACTTCTCTCTTCTACTCTATCACATTTCCTTTGCTTTTTCTGTCACACTCTCTCTATGACTCTATCAAAGACTTTCTTTCTTGTGTGTGTCAACTTCTGTCTTCTACTCTTCAGATTTTCTCTGCTTTTCTGTCGGACTCTCTCTTCTACTCTATTAAATACTTTTCTGTCAGATGTTATTACTATATCAAAGACTTTCTCTACTTTCTGACGACTCTCTCTACTTCTCAGGCAAACACTCAACAATTATGTGCCAAAAGTTCTCTACTCGTGTGTAGAAGACTTATACTATTCAGGCAAAGATCTTCGGTACCGCTTTGACAAAAAAGGCTCTATGCTGCTTTGGCCAATACTCTTTATGTGTACGACACAGACCTTTTTTTCCAGCGTCTATCAGAGGAAAACAAATTCACTCAACCATTCTAACAAAGAGACCAAAATTCTCTCCGTTAGTGTCAAAAGCTCTCTTACCTAATACACTGTCCGACAAACGGCATCCACCGACTGCAGCACCCCCCACCCCCACTCCCGCCCTCCCCTCCCCAACCTCTCACCAACCTGCTGACGACCTGCTGTCAACGTGCACCACTCAGCAGACTCCTCTGCTTCCAACCATCCATCCCTCCTCCATCAGCAGTCAGGGAAGCTTTGCAAGCAGACCGACGAACACACTGACCAAGCAGCTGACTGACAGTAGGCATGAGCAGTGAGGAGGTGGATTATGGTCATGAACAGCCCCAGCAGTGCTACTGGCTCTGGTGAGAGAGAGGAGCAGTGCAGCGAGAGAAGTAATATGCAAAATGTATTGATTTTCTGGCATCGGCCAGCCAAGGTCGCGGGACTATGCAAATGTGGAGGAAGGGGGAGGAAGGAAAGGAGGATGGGAGAGGGAGGAAGAGGTCAATTTGGCGGCTCCGTTTGTCCGGATCCTTCCTGATCAAGGGATGCCCTAGGAGTTAATCTTGTGTGTGTGTGTGTGTGTGCGTGCGTGCGTGCGTGCGTGCGTGTGTGCGTATGTGTGTGCGAATTAGAAAGAATTTAAAATGAAGCAATGAGATTGATCCTGGGAACCACGAAGGACACATCAGTTGAAACTATGCGATACCTGCTCGACCTTCCTTCAAAGCAGACAAGACACAAGCTAGCACAGATAAAGGCATATTGCACAACACTTGAAAATCCACAAATCCCACTTCATACGCCATCAAGGAAACAAATGGCACTCGGTTAGAACGTGGAAAATCATGGATGGGACAGGCAGAAGACAGTGTATAGCCTGTGTGCCAGTAGGCAGAAACTCAAAGAAACGAAGGAATGGGAAAAGTATCCAGGCCACTTGAAACACCTCTACCAAATTGCCATCGCTCCAGAAATTGGAAGACATTGTCGAGAATGGCCAGAAGGCAAAACCAACGCAGAAATCTAGATGCAGATAGAAGACCTTTGCACAAAAAAATGATATTGTACTATACACTGATGATTCTGTCACCAAAGAGAAGTTAGGCTGGGGATACACAGTGAAGCAAAAATGGCCGAACTATCCAGGAAGACAATGGTGCGCACTGTTTAACAATTTCAAGTCTAACAATTGAGGTAGAAGCAGTGACACAAGCACCCCACTGGCTTTCATCCACAGGCCAGTATAAAACTCAACAAGCCATGATACTGACTGACTCCATGAACCTACTTCAGAAAGTGGAATGGGTAGCGCTGCTTGGAATGAACTAATGCGCAGTCTCCTATTGGAGAGACTCAAATGGAAGTACTGCCCTGGACATGCTGGAGTTAAAGGAAACGAGAGAGCAGATACACTGGATGGCAGGCAACGATAAGAACTGGATTACAGCTTGGCCGATCTGCTGTGATAAGAAATCTGAAGAATCACTTAAGCAAACAGGAGCAAAGCCACTATACCATAGACCACCTTTTAAATCTGAACATCAAGAGAGGAAGTGGCCGCATCCAGACTTCAGGGAAGAGCAAGAAATATCACCAACCAACACAAACATTGGATAATCTCAAGGCCAACACTGCGAAGACTCCTAGAAATTGGGACAAACTCATTCTGGGCCTTTCAATAACAGACATAAATGATAAAACAAATCTCAACTGAGATAAGACTTTGAATCTCTCAGGGCCCCCAGCGCACACTGTAGACGTGTGTGCGCTGGTGTGTGTTGATCAGTGGGGTGATGCCACCGTATTAACTAGAGAATCCACGGACGTGAGTGTGCAAGCTTTGGTGTGTGAATGAGTGTGTGAGAGAGAGTGAGTCAGTGAGTGAGTGTGTGCATGTGTGCATGTTTGTTTGTGTGTGTGTGTGTGTGTGTGTGTGTGTGTGTGTGTGTGTGTGTGTGTGTGTGTGTGTGTGTGTGTGTGTGTGTGAACGTGTGTGTATACGTGTGTGTGTGCGTGTGTGTGTGTGTGTGTGTGGGGAGGAGTTGTTGTTCTTACTGTTATGTATGTGTGCGAGCGCGCGCGTGAGTGCGTACATGTATATGTGTTATTTGATGGTCTTCTTGTTGTTCTTGATCCTAAGTCATCTTCTGAACATTTACGCACGCAGTCACTTCACACACACACACACACACACACACACACACACACACACACACACACACACACACACACACACACACACACACACACACATGCGCGTGCACGCGCATACACACACACAGAGAAACGTGCGCGCGTACGTGCGCTCTCTCCTACGCGCACACATGTGAACATGCGTGCATATACACATCCACCCCCACACGTGTGCGCACATACACGCATACACATGAACGCGCAAATGCATACGCACATGCACATGCGTGCACGCCCACACACACACACACACACACACACACACACACACACACACACACACACACACACACACACACACATATATATATATATATATATATATATATATATATATATATATATAAAATAAGATAAAACCCTGGACCAGTGTGCAATGCGAAACAAAAGATATTGATACTGACGAAGCCTAAATAGAAGGCGAAAGCTTTTTTTTAAAACACACATGAAGAGTGTGTGGCTGGTGTGCCTGCTTTTATTCTTTTTTTACTTACGCATACATATATACGTATATATATATATATATATACACATACATATATATACAGATACGTGTGTACCACACAAACCCACACATCACACACACACACACACACACACACACACACACACACACACACACAGGCATGCACACGCACGTCTGCACACGCACACACACACACACACGTACATGCGCGCGCGCACGCACACACACACACACACACACACACACACACACACACACACACACACACACACACACACACATACACACACAGGCGTGCGTACACACACACACACACGCGCGCGCGCGCGCGCGCGCGCGACACACACACACACACACACAACACGTGTACATCCATATACACAGATGTGTACATTCAACACACACAACAACAACAACAACAGCAACAAAACAGACAACCAATGTTAGGTAGGCACTCAAGGTCTGACCATTGCATTGGGCTTATGAGTAGTAGGTCAGACATCTGCTAAGTCGTAGCCACGAGACCTCTCCTTAAATTCTCTTATTTTAGTTGTTAAATTCATGCATCCATCAGCTTAAAATCATGCCTAGTGTGGTCTCAAAACTTAGCAGATGTGATGTAGCGTGTATGGACTAGTCTGCACGCAGTGACGCCTCCTTGATGAAACTGAAACTGTGTGTATGTGTATGTGTGTGTGTGTGTGTGCGCGCGCGCGCGCGCGCGCGCATGCGCATTTGTGGTGTGTATGTGTGTGCGTGCGTGCGTGCGTGCGTGCGTGTGTGTGTGTGTGTGTGTGTGTGTGTGTGTGTGTGTGTGTGTGTGTGTGTGTGTGTGTGTGTGTGTGTGTGTGTGTGTGTGTGTGTGTGTGTGAGGAGGAAACGAGAAGGGAAGGAGGGAGATGGATGTAAAGAGACAGACAGAGAGAGACAGAGACAGAGACAGAGACAGACAGAAAGAGCCTACAATCGCGCTCATGAATATACGTTTCAATGCGTTCATACGCACATGTGTACATCAGTACATTTCTCAGTGCTTGTTTATAAGCACGACATACGCAGCACGAAAAAAGCTCTGCACACAATTTGTTTTCGAAAGATCAGTGGTCCATCCTCAACTAATTAAGGCGATAACCCTCAACTCATTAAGGCCATATCCTTCTACTAATTAAGGCCATAACCCTAAACTAATTTAAGGCCATAAACTTCTGCTAATTAAGGCCATAACCCTCAAGTAATTAAGGCCATAGCCCTCAACCAATTAGGGCAGTATCTCAACTTATTAAGGCCATGAACATCAACTAATTAAGGACCATAATCCTCAACTTCATAAGGTTCGTAACCCTTAAGTGATTAAGGGCCATACCCTCAGCTAAAATGGGCTGTAACCCTCCACTCATTAGGTCCATAACACTCAACTAGCCAAGGCCCATGGGACCATAATCCTCAACTTCATAAGGTTCGTAACCCTTAAGTGATTAAGGGCCATACCCTCAACTAAAAAAGGGCCGTAACCTTCCACTCATTAGGTCCATAAACACTCCACTAGCCAAGGCGCATAGCCCTCAACTAGCTGAGATCCATAACCCTCAACAAACTAAAGTCCATATTCCTCAACAAGCTCTGGTCCATAATATTCGACTAATAAAAGTCCATAGTTCCCAACTAAATAAGGTCCACAATACTCAACTTATAAGGGTCCATAACCCTTAACTAATTAAAGTCCATAGCCCTAACCTGAATAAGGTCCATAGCCCTCAACTAATTAAGCTTCATAGCTCTAAACTGAATAAGATCCATAATACTCAACAAATAAGATCCATAAACCTCACCTGAATAAGGTCTTTCACCCTCAGCTGATTAAAATCCATAACCCTCAACTAATTAAGGTCCAAATCCTCAGCTAACTAAGATCCATAAGTCTCATCTAAGATCCATGACCCTCAACTACGTGGGAGTCTCGACCACCAATAATGATCCATAACCTTAAGTAAGATAATTTACAACTTTCAAATCGGATCAATTACATTCAACAGACTATACGCAGTGCCTCGCAACCAACCATAGCTCTCACTTATTATCCACTACCCTCAATATAGTATGATCCACAACCTTAATTAATTATCCATGACCTTCAGTTAACTATAATCTACACCCTCAACTATTATCCACAACCCTCAACTATAATTTACAACCCTCAACTATAATCTACAACCCTCAACTATAATCTACAACCCTCAGCTATGGTCCACAACCCTCACCTATGATCCACAACCCTCACCTATAATCCACAACCCTCACCTCATCTAACCCTACCTTCGATCCACAACCCTCACCTATAATCCACAACCCTCACCTATAATCCACAACCCTCACCTATAATCCACAACCCTCACCTATAATCAACAACCTCACCTTCGATCCACAACCCTCACCTATAATTTACAACCCTCACCTATGATCCACAACCCTCACCTATAATCAACAACCCTCACCTATAATCCACAATCCTCACCTATAATCAACAACCCTCACCTATAATTTACAACCCTCACCTATGATCCACAACCTTCACCTATAATCCACAACCCTCACCTATAATCCACAACCCTCACCTACGATCAACAACCCTCACCTACGATCCACAACCCTCACCTATAATTTACAACCCTCACCTATGATCCACAACCCTCACCTATAATTTACAACCCTCACCTATGATCCACAACCCTCACCTATGATCCACAACCCTCATCTATGGTCCACAACCCTCACCTACAATCCACAACCCTCAACTACAATTCACAACCCTCACCTACGATCCACAATCCTCACCTATAATCCACAACCTGACCTATAATCAACAACCCTCATCTACGATCCACAACCCTCACCTATAATCCACAACCCTCACCTATAATCCACAACCCTCACCTATGATCCACAATCCTCAACTAACGATGATCCACAACCCTCTCAACTATCATCGACAACCCTCAGCTGTCATCCACAACCCACAACTATCATCCACAACACTCCACTATGACCCATAACCCTCAACAGTGATTAACAAACCTCACCTATGGTGCACAGCCCTTATCCATGATCCATACCCGCCAACTAAGATCCACAATCCTCATCGAACTAGTGCCAGTCAGTCTCAACTAACCGTAATTCTTTCAATGAAGTGTGCAGCAGCTAGCGTAGCAGTGGTGTGGACTCAAAAACAAGGGTCCGTTATCCACACCTACCGATGGTCCAGTGCTCTCATCTACAAAGGGTCTGTTACCCACATCCACCACGGCTCCATTTCTCTCATCTATTAAGTGTCTATTACCCATGTTTACAAAGTGTGTCATCACCACATCCACCAAGTGGCCATCACCACATCTACCAAGTGTTCATCACCACATCTATCAAGTGTTCATCGCCATATCTACCAAGTGGTCATCACTCTAATCTACAAAGGGTCCATCACTCTTGCTTACATCTACCAAGTGTTCATCACCACATCTACCAAGTGTTCATCGTCACATCTATCAAGTGTTCATCACCACATCTACAAAGGGCCCATTGCTTACATCTACAAAGGGTCCATCATTCTAGTCTACATAGGGTCCATTGCTTACATCTACAAGGTCCATCACTCTATTCTACAAAGGGTTCATCATTCTAATCTACAAAGAGTCCATTGCTTACATCTACAAAGGGTCCTTCACTCTAATCTACAAAAGGTCCATCACTCAACTCTACAAAGGGTCCATCACTCTCATTTACCAAAGATCCCATTTCCTTCAATTGTCAAAGGACCATCACTCTCATCTACCAACAGTGCAGAACTCTGTGTGGTGGTGGGGCAGGATGATGGAGGGAATACCACGTATGTGACTGACCCCTGTGATTTCTGAACGAATTACAGCCCCTCAAAGACCACACATAACGCTGATGGAGTCTGGCTACATGCCCTTGTGAGGGAGACACACAGCACAATGACTTCACGTGCCACACACAGGGCGTACTAAAAAAAAAAAAAAGCTAAATGATGGGAAAGAAAATGAGAACAGGGAAAAAAGAGAGAAAACAGAAAAATTCAGAAACGAAGGGACTAGAAAGAAAGCAAGAAAAAAATTAAGAGAAAGAAAAAAAAAGAAAGAAAGGGAAAGGAGAAAGAGACAATGGAAAAAAGAAGAGACAGAAAAACAAGACAAGAAGAAGAGACAGGAAGACATGGAAGAAAAAGAAACAAAGAAAATGTTGCTATAGAGCAGCCTGTCACCCATGACTTCCAGAAATCCTGACAAATGGCGTCATTAACCCAACGGTCTTTTTACTGGGAGACGGAAAGAAGAAAAATCGGTATGGGGATGATTCGGTACAAAGACAAAAAAAAAAACTCCCAGGAAGAAGACACAAAAACAGCATTTGAAGGGAAGACGTTTGTCCTTGAAGGGTTTTAGATCGGGTGGTTTTAAATTAATTTTTCAAACACACACACACACACACACACACACACACACACACACCACACACACACGCACACACACGCGCGCGCACGCACACACACACACACACACACACACACACACACACACACACACACACACACGCACACACACACACACACACGCGCGCGCGCGCGCGCGCGCACAAAAACACACACACACACACACACACACACACACACACACACACACACACACACACACACACACACACACACACACCCTTGTGAACTGTTTTAAGAGAGTAACTGTTTACTGCAGTGCCATACTAAGTAAGATATATTGGTGGCACAAAAAATAGACAGGAAGCAGACTGGGAGGGGCAGATGGGGCGCAGGGTAAAAAGAGGAGGGAGGGGATAGAGAGAGAAAGTGGGGGCGCTGCTATCGGCATTTCAAAGACAATGGCAAAAAAACACAATCTCAAATGTCAGCTTTGATGTGGGAGCCTTCAGATTGACTTGATCAACTTAAGCCTCCCTTTCTTAACAAGACAAATGGAAGGAGAAGACGTAAAAAAAAAAATATGTAATTACGCGGCAGACCAAAGAAGGAGAAGAAGAAAGGAAAGAGGGAGGAGTACGAAGAGGAGAGGGAGGAAGAAGAAGAAGAAGAAAGAAGAAGAAAGAAGAAGAAGAAGAAGAAGAAGAAGAAGAAGAAGAAGAAGAAGAAAAGCAAGCATATAAACGTGCTCCCAGTTTATCCTGAATACGCGTGATATATTCCATAAAGGGGGAAAACCGTCTTGGGCTGGTGTAACCATTAGTAATGGCTATTCTGGAAAACATCGGCCATCATCTGTGACCTATGATGAACAAACTTACAAATT
>JADBJO010000324.1:566353-618853 GCA_016801955.1 Conus betulinus | reverse complement strand
CAACTTATTTCTTTACCACACTTTCTTTTGTATTACTTTTCTGCGCTTCACTGTCTTTATGGGGTGCTGTTGATTCCGTTTTTGAACCCTTAGGTGAAAAATACCATGGAATTATAGACTGTGGTATATCTCTATTTGATGCCAAGTGAGCACAGTCTATGTCATCCGTGTCTCCTTGACGAATCTGATCCAATGGACAGACGGCCACGCAGCAGGCAAGATTTTGTCTTCAAGACAAGATTTTGTCTTCAAAACGAATGACGATTACCTCCAAAGACACCCAGTGAAAGATTGTTTTCATCATATTTTCCCCCGACTTTTCATTCTTTCTGTCTATACATTCCACGTTTCCCATGGTATCTTTGCCAAGTGATTAATACAATGATGGAGGAATTGTTAGCATGTACTGGTTTTCTCCTGCTATCAAATTGTTCAATATTATATATATATATATATGTATTTGTATATATATATATTAGCAGAGCGTAATTCAGCATACATAGCTGTAGCAACTAAACAAATGTGGCAATGCAAAACGCATGATCAATGTGACCAGTCACTTGATAAGTCCACCCAATCGGTCCCAAGCAGCCACCCTCTTGTACCAATTGTACAAACGCAGGCGCCATTGCGCCCCTCTCGCCCAACACACACACCCCATTCTCTGTCTCACACACGGCAGAATTGATTTCTAACCTATGCCAACTCTCCCCTCTCAACACCACCACCTTCCCCCCCCCCCCCCCCCCCCCCCCCCCCCCCTCTCTCTCTCTCTCTCCCTGATGTAGCGAAAGTATTGCATGAACAGTTTGTGTCACATCGTAACGCCCATCTTTTCCCTCTCCCTGCCGTCGATCAGAAACTCTCTTTGAAACCAGCTTCTTGCTCACCTCCCTCTTTCCCTACTGCCCTCCACTCTCTCCATATCCACTGTCCGCACGCTGACTGTCATGCGCCGACCGTCACGCGCCTGGCGCACAGCTGGCAGACGACGCAATTAGGTTAACCAGCGCATGGCTACTTTGCATGCGTTCTTCTGCCGAGCTTTGTGACTTACCATACATTGATCTAGGTGCCAAGGCACAGGTATAGTTCAAACTCCTTTTGGGAGTCAGGTTTATCCTGCAAACAGATCATTGCCCTTTGACGTATCTTTGAACATCAAATTCTAAGAATTTTAGAACTGTGCGGTGGGCATTGTCTTTGCAGGAATTCTCGTTTGAAGTGAAACCAGTTCCAGGATCATCGAATATCTTCGCTGATCTACTTTCACATTCTTGTGAAAACCAGTCGATTCCTTAGAAATTAATTTCTTTGTATGTATTGTTTGATGTCTTTTTCGTGTAAGCTTTCTGGAATTTTGTTACCTGTGGCTGTGTTTACTTCCTCTTAGTAAAAATAATTTGGACATTGTTTTGGTGAGGGGTTTTTTTTTGGTGTTTTTGGGTTTTTTTGTTTGTTTGTTTGTTTGTTTTTTTTTTGAGGGGGAGTATTGTGACAGACCGTTTTTTGTCAGGTCACAAATTTTTACAACCGCGTTTGCCGCAACGTGTTTACCCCCAAACCGGTTGGTTAGTTAACTTGACTGCTGCTCACCTGTGCTCTGTATAAACCAGGTGAGCTGAAATGATCAGTCAGTCTCTACAGCAGTTCTGGCAGTGCTACTTCTTAGTGGACGACGAAGAGAGACTCCAGACGAGTTGCTGTGACAGTCAGACAATTCATTGTTAGCAATTTTGAGATGGCCAACGAAATCGTTCTCCCCCTCCTATAGGCGACTGTAGTTTCTCTCAAAGCCTAGTAAAGGTTTTTAGAACAAAAAATGCTGTTTTTTTGGTATATCTTGTGACTTGACAGGGTGATAGGAGGAAATTGTTTTTAGAAAGTATAAATAGAAAGGACAAAAATATGTTGTTGAGTGATCGGAAAAGGAGGTGGCTTAGCTAGTTCATGGTTTAGTGATAAAAAAAAGTTTTGTTTATTCTAATGTATTGTAATGATGTTATTGATAGTAAGCTCCGGAAGTGAGCGATGGAAACTATCATGTATTCATGGTTGTGATATGTATTTACACCATTCTTTGATATGAATAATGAATGTTTATTTGTTGATAAACAGAGTGTGCAGAAATCTTCCCTTGATATGTGTGCACAGGCTGTTACTGTTAGTAATGAATAATTTTATGAAGGGAAATCCTTCTCTGAGATGCAGTGGTTATGTGAAATGATAAAAACATTCTTGTCATGATGGAAGAGACATAGAATGATAAAAACATTCTTATCTTGATGAAAGAGATGAAACAAATCATTTCTTATATGCTATGATTGTATTCTTGGTTTATCGTCAGAAAGGTATATGTGGAAACCTTTTCCCCCAAGGTGTAAAGCATGATTTCGAAAGGGTATATGTGGAAATCCTTTCTCCCCAGTGTGTAAAGCATGATTTCGAAAGGGTATATGTGGAAATCCCCCCCCACCCCCATGCGTAGAACATGATTCAGGAAAAGAGAATGTTGTATTGTGATATTGTAGGGAAACTTAGTGGATTTCGCAATGGGTATTTTTCCCAAGTTCTGGTGAAATATAAAGTAACTGTTGGTTATAAATATGATTAATACCCATTATGAATAATGGCCATGTTATAGTAGGCTAGATAATCAAGGTAGTTATCAGTTCCCCGCAGGTAAAGTCGTTGTCCTGGTGTGACTGGGAACTGGCTGCCACTGCTAGAGGCTCTGGGCGTAGCCGGAGTCTACCCCTTGTCTCCACCCCCGCTGAGGGGTGTGGAGAGGTCGACGTGGGAGTCAACAGTGACCCGACCTGGCACTGCGCCCGGTTTTGGGGCGAAGCCAAGTCTACCCCTGTCTCCACCCTGCTGAGGGTGTGGAGAGGTCGACATGTGAGTCGACAGCAACTGGACGGCCAGTTGTGCCAAAGCCGCCACTGCTGCCGAGTCAGAGTCGCCGCTCTTGAGGTATTTGAACCAGCGACCTATTGGGCCAGTCGTACCAGAGCCGTCGCTTCTGCCGTACCAGGGCCGTCGCTTTTGTGGTGTCAACATCTTGTTTGTGTGTGAGCCGCAGCTCTTGTGTTGGAGCTGTCGCTCCTGTGTGGACAGAGCCATCGCTTCGGTTTTGTGTGGACTATGCGAGCTACTCCTCCTGACTGTGTGAGTCCGAAGAGAGGACTTCTTCTACAGCATTCTTCACGAGAGACTTGCGACGTCTGTGGACTGTCGTGTTGAGCCGGACATGGCCAAAAGAAAGAAAAGAATAATATTCACGTATATATAAATCCCATGAATTGCATGCCTAGGATTACAGCATACGTTATTCTGCTGACCGGAGATTGTTGTATATTGCTGTGTTTGTGTGTATTTGTGTTTTGTGGCGTTCATTTGTTGCCTGGCTGTCCATGTTTCCAATGTGTGGATGTGTGTAAATTAAAAATCGTACACGCATCCTGAATTTCTGCGAGTCAGACAAACGGACACACGCACCAACACATTCGTAACATATAGAAATAATTCTGTTATCGTGGTACTGCATGTGTATGATTTTGTTTATATGAATAGAAATATAGAGTTGAATTTCGTTTTGTTTTTTCGTTTTTTTTTTTTTATAAATGTGCTGATTGTGGAAATGGCCCTTTTTACATTTTTTTAAAGGTTTTATTGTATAAATTAGGTAAAGATATGTCTTTTTTTTATTTTTCTAAATTATGAAGAGGTTCAAAATTTTAGACTTAAGAGCGGGGACTGCTCCTACCCAGGGCGGGACGAAGTATAACGGGGTTCAAAATTTCATGACGGGGTTCGAATCCGTCGCATATAAATGAAATAAAAAGAAAATAGTTGGCAAGTTAAATGTAGCACTTACAGACTTAGAATAAGAAGCCACTCGCAGCAAATAGTTCTGCGAACTGAACATGGCCCTCCCACCCAGTCAATTGAAGTTAATAGGCTGCGGTTCCACTGCTTTCTGCAATGCAGCAGGAACTAGAGATCCAAGCCAGAATTGGGCATCAACCTCGATCTCGGATGCTGGACCCTGCGGCCGGATAGCCGATTGAAGGTATAAAATATGAAACCCCCGCCCTCAAGAGGCAGAGGACCGGAAAATAGGGGGAATGAACATCAGAAAGAACCAACAACAGAAAAGAAAAAGGGCAAAGAGGTCGAGTAGGGACTTGGACAAGGGCAGAAAGTTAGTACAGATAGAGTTAGGAATCAGCAAAGAAAAGTGTATTGAGAAATAGAGTGTAGAGAGAACAAAGATTAGAACAGAGAAGACAAATCCTAAAGTGTAGTTACAAATGTGGCAGATTGGTGAAGTGGCGTAGGAGAGGAAAAGTAGAACGGTGTGACTTAACCTTTTGTGGATTAGGAAAAAGAAGAAAAGGAATCATAACAGGGATAGATTGATTTGTGCATTTCTCAGACGTCTCCCCAAACTTCCCCGTCCCTAGGGCCATCTTCACGAGCGGCTGCCCGAATGTTTAGGGTAAGTAAGTTTTACTTATGTTGTGTTATTAGTAATGTGATTGCCTGGCAGACCGTCTGTGTGTTATGATTGATGTGTTGTGGTAGTAGAAAAGTAGGCCTAATAATACAGTTTTAAAAATCGTGCATAGGTGTGCTGCCTGTCGAGGAGATAACGATTCCGCTGTCCTCTCTCTTACTCTATTTCTCCCCCTGCTTCTTTCTCTATCTTTCTCTCCTCTCTCTTTTCCTCTCACCACCTCCCTCTCTTCGCCCTCCTACCGCGCACTTTTTTTGGACTTAGAGTGGCAAGTTCATTCGGACCTAAGCGGGAGTGATCACTTTCCGATTTTTATTTATTCTACGAAGCAATTGCAGGAGTCCCCTCGGGGAAACATGGAAGTTCCGCTCTGCAGATTGGAGTCTTTATCAGCAACAGATTTTAAGTAGAATGCCTATGAATGTGTTGCAGAGTTATGATGATCCTATTTTGCAGTTCACTAAAGTGATTGTAGGGAGCGCTAAGGAAGCTATTCCCAAGTCCGTGATAAACCTAATGATGTTAAGACCCCTTGGTATGATAAAGAGTGCACAACTTTGAAGGGTAAGAGAAAGAGTGCTCAAAGACTTTTTGCTAGATTTCCTATGGTGGAAAACAAAGTAAAACATCAGGCATGCAGGGGGCTAAGTGTCGGTATACTTTTAAAACCAAGAAGAAAGATCCTGGAAAAAATTTTGTTCAAATCTGTCCTTTAAGGTCAATTCAAGGAAAGTCTGGAAATTAATCCATAAGATTAAGGGAAAGTCGGCTACATCAGCTATTAAAAAGTTTGCAAGTAAACGAATCAATTATTACAAATAAAAAGGAGGTTGCTAACTTGTTAGCTGCTACTATTCATTACAATTCGTCAGCTGATCATTATTGCAAGGAAATACAGCGTATCAAAGATCAGCGGAGTCAAAGTCTTGTCTTTTTCGTGCCAGATAGTTCTGAGGATTATAACTGCGTTTTCAGCATGGATGAGTTAAAGGACGCCATTTTGAAAGCCAACAACTCAGCTCCTGGACCAGATGACATTCATGATCAATTTATTCAACATTTGCCAGCTGAGGGTTTAAAGGTGTTGTTGTCACTGTTTAATCATTTTTGGTGTTCAGGATATTTTCCACAATCTTGGAGAGAGGCAGTTGTTGTTCCTATTCCTAAACCAGGGAAAGATCATTCGGATTCTAACAACTATCGTCCTCGTCCTACAGCTCTTACTAGTTGCTTATGTAAAACTATGGAGAGAATGGTATATTCTCGATTGTTATGGCAGTTAGAATGTCTTGGGGCATTGGATTGGATGTTTCCCAGTGTGGATTTCCGAACAACCGCAGTACTACTAATCACCTGGTTCGATACGAGTTTTTTTTTTTTTTTTTATCAGGAATGCTTTGATTAATGGAGAACATGTAGTTTCTATTCTTTTTTATTTAGAAAAAGCTTATGACACAACATGGAGGTATGGAATTCTTCAGGACTTGAAGGCACTTAATTTCAAAGGTAATTTACCAATATTTATTGCTTATTTTTTGTCTAACAGGCATTTCAGTGTTACACTTCATTCTACCTTTTCGGATCCTTTTGAGCAGGAGATGGGTGTCCCTCAGGGTAGCATCCTTTCTCCGCTTCTGTTCAATCTCAAGATTAATAATATCGTTCAGTCAGTAAAGTCTGGGATTGATAAGTCATTGTTTATTGATGATTTCTCCATCTCTGCCAAGGGGAAAACCTTGGCTGCAGCTGAGCGTCAACTTCAGTTGTGTGTTAATCGTGTTCAGCAGTGGGTCACTGAAAATGGATTAAGTTTTCAGCTACTAAGACAGAGTGTATTCATTTCCATAGGAAAAGATCTCAGATCTTAGAACCAGCTATCAGTCTCAATGGTCAGGTAATTAAAGTTTCCAAACAAGTGAAATTTTTGGGGGGTATTTTTTTGATAGTAAGCTTTCCTTTTTGCCCTCACATTAAGTACATTAAACAATCTGCCAGTCAGGTTTGAATGTCTTAAAGGTTATTAGTCACACTGATTGGGGTGCAGACAGGCGAACTTTGTTGCGATTATATCGGGCTTTGGTGAGACCAAAGCTAGATTATGGTTGTGTGGTACATGGATCCACATGAAAGTCTTATCAAAAAGCTCTTGATCCAACTCATCATCAAGGACTGCGGATTGCTCTTGGAGCATTTCGCACATCTCCAAAAGAGAGTTTGTATGTTGAATCTGGTGAACCCCCTCTGGAGCTAAGGAGATTGTGTCTTTCCATGAATTATTATCTGAAACTGAGGGCTAATCCAGAAAACCCTGCCTATGATATTGTCATGAACCCGCCTTTTAGAGCCAAATATGACTTAAAGCCAAATGAGATTCCTCCACTAAGTGTTCGTATTTTCCCCCACTTCGGGGCAGCTGGCATTGACCTTGATGCTGTTGATGACGGTCCATTACAGACTGATGTACCTCCCTGGAAAATAGCCAATCCAGATATTAATCTATATTAAACTCAATTTCGAAAGGAAGCCACCTCGAGTGCTGCATATAAACAACTTTATCTTGAGCAATGTGAACTTTATAAAGATTTTACCAAGATTTTTACAGATGGTTCTAAAAAAAAGATGAGAGGGCTGCTGCAGCTGCCATTGTGTGTGATAACAATTTTCAGGAGCCTACCTTTTTAAGATTGCGGGATTGGTCGTCTGTTTATACTGCTGTACTGAAGGCTTTAAATCTGGCTCTCAGTGCGGTGTCCAGGTCAGATCAGAACGATTTCCTTATTTTATCGGACTCATTGTCGGCACTGTCGGCTTTATCGACAAGAGAAGTTTCACATCCAGTTTTGGGCAGATATTCATGATCTTCATACTCAGCTTGTCTCTTTGGGAAAGCATATAGTTTTCTGTTGGGTCCCCAGCCGCATGGGGAATCTATGGTAACTCAGTGGTAGACAAAGGAGCCAAACAAGCTCTCGGTGCAAGTCTTTCCAGGAGGCCTGTGCAGTTTGTTCCTCACTCAGATCTTCGTCATAAATCTAGTTTGTATTGTCGTGAACTGTGGCAGAGTGAATGGTCTAATCAAATTCATAATAAATTGTTTAAATTTGCCCAGATTTAATCAACCCTTTTTCCCATCGATAGTACGTAACCGTAAAGAGGAATCGGTTTTGTCACGGTTACATATTGGGCACAGCTATATAACGCACAGTTGGATACTCAGAAGGGAAGACCCTCCATGGTGTGTTGCATGTGACAGCTTGTTCAGTGTTAATCATTTTTTGACTGAATGTGCTGATTTGATGTGTATCAGAGAGAAGTTCTTTTCCACCAGTGATTTATCAGTTCTTTTTCGTGAGATTTCAGTGGATCTTATTTTTTCTTTTTTGAAAGAGGTAAACTTATTTATAAGTTATAGTGTTTTCAATAATGTATATAGGTGTTGCTGGGGTTGAACAGATAATTGTGCTTTTGTCTTTATAAATTTCAAGCGATGTGTTAATACTAGTGTGGGTATTCGTATCTAGAGAGTCAGCAGATATGATAGCTTGAGGTCCTGATTTGGTTCCTTGTAGTCCGCTGGACCCTATAACACACTAACTAACTAACTCTCCTACCGCACTCTCCCCCCCCCCCCCCCCCCCCCCCCCCCTTTCCTCCCGCTCTGTCTCCCTCCTCCTTCTACTCCACCTCCTTTCATCTCTCCTTTACATCATGTGTCGATGTGTCTCCCTTTCAGCTCTCCCCTTCGTTCCCTCTTCCCTCACCCTCTAAATGTATGACTGGTGGTGGGTGCTGTCTTTAAAGCATCCCCGGCCCCACGCCCGGTCGTAGTATGGGTGACAGTAACAGAGAAATGAAGATAAATTTACTTAAATTTTCATTAATGGCCGCTAGCCGCCCCCCCCCCCCCCCCCCCCCCCCCCCCCCCCCCCCGTCAGTCAGTGAACGATTAGATCGGATCACGGTAAAGTGAGGGGAAACAGCTAGGGTAGCAAGGCAACCAGGAGTCATAGCGTGAATGCCGCCCCATTTCAGCGCAAGATGTTCGGAGTCGCAGCATTTGTTTGAGCGGCGGGCGGATAGGATCCTCTCTGCACATCTGATGCTGTCAAGCTCTCTCCCTAAGAGTACAACTGAGTTTCTTCCCACTGTAGACCACAATAGAAGTAAACACGACCAAACGGATGAAGGTTAGTTTCATTGTGAAATGACTGCAGGCGGATCTTTATTCGTCAAGCCCAGGGCAACATTAACTCAGCTGTTTATTCAGGCAAGCTAACCCCCCCCCCCCCCCCCCCCCCCCCCCCCCCCGCCTGTAACCCCGTCCTCTATCCCAAAAATTCAACTTGTGATAGATTTTTTTTTTTGAACAGGAAATCTGAGAGTCAAACTCATTTGTAATTTCTCAAGCAATCTCCGTTCTCAGATGCTGATTGTGCGAGAAAGCATGTGTGCGTGCGTGCATGCACGCGCATTTGGATAGGTTGAGTGCCCGTGCGCGCACGCATTCTGTTCTCATTTCATTTTGGTTTTCATTTTTTTTAATGATTATATTTAACTGCATTTTGTTTCGTTATAGTTTTAAAGACATCTCCCGTGTGTGTGTGTGTGTGTGTGTGTGTGTGTGTGTGTGTGTGTGCTCTTATTTGATTAGGGACCGTCACCAATAATAAGAATGATAATAATAATAATAAGAAGAAGAAGAAGAACAGTAAAGATAACGATAAAAGCCCGGAGTGAATAGTTCCGTTTTCAAAATGCGCGACTGGTATGCATCAGTGTCAATCACTGAATGGCAATCGTCCGGGTTCAAATCGCAGTCGTCATCTGCACCTGTGCGTTTTCAAACAGTAACAATACTAATTCTTTTACCATGGTGCAAATCGCAAGTGTCACTTACCCTGAGGCGATTGTTAATCATGCAGGAAAATCACCTCAATCTTGACATGCATGTGTACGCGAGCATGTGCAAGTGTGTGTGTATATGTGTGTGTGTGGTGGTGGTGGCAGTGGTGTGTGCGTGTGCGTGTAATGGCGATGGGTGATGGTGTGTGTGTGTGTGTGTGTGTGTGTGTGCGCGTGAGTGACTCTGTATGTGTGCGCGCGAGTGTTCAACGTTTTCCAAACCTGCGCGGCGGTATTTCAGATCCTGACCTCCCATGCATTCTGCACTCTGGGGAGTTGAGAGAGAGAGAGAGAGAGAGAGAGAGAGAGAGAGAGAGAGAGAGCTTTATAACCCTTGATAGGACGTTGGGGGGGGGGGGGGGAGGGGGGGCGTGTTCACTGTTCAGTCCAGTCCCACTGCCTGTCACGAGCAGGTTTCGTGTAGGTATGGCGTCTCCTCCCCTGCTGGTTTCAATTAAAACATCTTTCAGAAGAAGACAGAACCCCTATGGTTCCAGAACACACGTGAAGCTGCATTTTCTGTTCCAGATTTGGGACGTGGAGCTCCACGTGTTTTTCCAGGGCCCTTGGGAAGTTGTTTGCTGAGAGTTGTCTCTGCACGTGCACCACAGACAGCTGCTCAGCGAACGGAATGATGAACTGCCGTCTGGCATCCGTTATTGAAGGAGGATGTTTGACAGCCGGATGCACCACACGGCATCCATTGATGAAGGAGGATGTTTGACAGCCGGATGCACCACACGGCATCCATTGTTGAAGGAGGATGTTTGACAGCCGGATGCACCACACGGCATCCATTGATGAAGGAGGATGTTTGACAGCCGGATGCACCACACGGCATCCATTGTTGAAGGAGGATGTTTGACAGCCGGATGCACCACACGGCATCCATTGTTGAAGGAGGATGATGTTTGACAGCCGGATGCACCACACGGCATCCATTGTTGAAGGAGGATTTGACAGCCGGATGCACCACACGGCATCCATTGATGAAGGAGGATGTTTGACAGCCGGATGCACCACACGGCATCCATTGTTGAAGGAGGATGTTTGACAGCTGGATGCACACCACACGGCATCCATTGATGAAGGAAGATGTTTGACAGCCGGATGCACCACACGGCATCCATTGATGAAGGAGGATGTTTGACAGCCGGATGCACCACACGGCATCCATTGTTGAAGGAGGATGTTTGACAGCCGATGCACCACACAACACAGGGAGCAGTGGTGCCCAGATCTGTGGTGATGTAAAACAGCACGCTGGGCCGTCGTTTGCGATGCGTTTTGACTTTTGTAGAGTTTGCATATGCCAAACAATCACAGGAATCACCGCACCTTTTCTGCAATGTCCAACTTACTCGGGAGGGGGGGGGGGGGGGGGGGGGGGGGAAGCTCCGTGTCATGGGCCATGGTTCTCATGACCACCCCGTTCATTTGGCTTTGAATTTACAGTCTACGATGCCCACGGCACGTGTGTGTGTGTGTGTGTGTGTGTGTGTGTGTGTGTGTGTGTGTGTGTGTGTGTGTGTGTGTGATCTGTGGGTGATCGTGTGAGCATACGCACGCATCTGCATTGTATATGTACATATAAGTGAGTATGTGTGTGTGTGCTTTGTATACGGAAGTTTGTACACGCATGTGTGTGTGTGTGTGTGTGTGTGTGTGTGTGTGTGTGTGTGTGTGTGTGTGTGTGTGTGTGTGTGTGTGCGTGCGTGCTGTGTGTGTGTGTGTGTGTGTGTGTGTGTGTGTGTGTGTGTGTGTGTGTGAGTATGCATGTGCAGCAATTGTAGATGGAGAAGAGATTAACAGGAGGGACGAGGGTGGTATGAAGGGGAAAGAGGGTGTCAGGCTTTGATTTGAAAGGCCATTTCATCATGGCGTGTGCACGTCGCAAAGGTCTGTTGCTAGAGCCAAAACATTGAAATTATTCAGCAAGTTTTAAGAAATCTAGCAATACCGAAGAATTGCACTGCAGATATCGGCAACCATCATGGGTTCTTCAGAGAAGCATAAAAAAAGTCATTAGACCCACATGCAGAGACATATCGAAGAGAATCAAATGAGAATTTTGGCAGAACTGCTGCACATAAATGTACTTGGGTGCCTTTGTGTAATCATGTAGACTGCTGTGTTACAAGGATGAAAAGCACATTATCGTTTTGAGATCTTGCTCATCACTGTTCATAGTTGAGTTTTCTTTTTATTTTGTGCAGCTGTGGCAACAGTCTGTCTATTCTCTTCCGTCAGAGTGACATTTGAGGGATTTTCTTTTCCGTCCAGTGTGGCAACAAACAGCTTTTCTGCTGTTTCACAGAATGAGAGGCAGTTTTTTTTTTTTTGTTTGTTTTTGTTTTTTTTTTCGTCCCGCAAGTTTTTGATCGGGATCGGCCGACTTCGTGTCCACTCGAACGAACTCGGGCAATTGTCGGAATAGCTCGTTTCCATGGTCCAGCTGGAACTGACGCGGTAAAAGGAACTTAGCGTCCCCGCTGTGACAACAGTCTTCCTTTTTCTGTTGTTTTCACACAATGTGAACGTTCACATATCAGACTAAACTGCCTTTCCAAAAATTGAAAATGACTGACTTGCATGTGTGCTGCTAATACTACAGAACTTTTGATTGTTTACACGCATCTGTGACTTTCGCTACAATGATGGAGAAAAGTAACAAACAAAACAAACAAACAAAACAAAACAAAACAAAAAAATCCTTTCTTCTCAAGACCTTATTTAGACACTATTATTTTTGGTTCTCGTGATTTTCTTGTCAAACTGTGACAAGCACAAAAAAAAAAAACTCTCTAGTGCGTCAGAATGCGTGTATTTTAAAATCAAATACTTGATTTTTTTGTTTCCATACTAGTGCATATTCCGATGACCCAGTATGAAACAGTACACGAACAGTGCAAACGTCCCTTTCCCTCCCCCACCAAAAATGTGGTGCTGTGTAATTTCTTCTGACAATCTGCCCTTTCGATGTCTTCAGAATACGGTGAATTTTGTTCATCCCTTTTAATTATTATCAATATCTAAACCTTCAAATTGCAGTATAGGCCTATATGATGTTTCCATTAATTAACAGCCATATCTGTGAGGGAAAAAAATTGAAATCAAATTTCATTAAAGTATATAATAGCCTGGGAAACGAGCTTGGTTACTGCCCACATATGCAGGCACGCACGTGTGTGTGTGTGTGTGTGTGTGTGTGTGTGTGTGTGTGTGTGTGTGTGTGTGTGTGTGTGTGTGTGTGTGTGTGTGTGTGTGTGTGTGTGTGTGTGTGGTTGGGGGGTAAGGGTGAGGGGGGGGGGGGGGGCGTCAAGAGAGAGAGAGAAAAAACACGTCACAACAGATATCACGAAGCAACCATACAGGAATTCTTTATAACCGGCACGGCGGTTGCAATGCAAGACAGATATGACAAAAACAATTTTGAATTTCCCGGCAATTTATTATAAGCAGCTTCAACTGTACACACACACACAGGCCCGCCCGCACACACACACACACACACACACACACACACACACACACACACACACATATATATATATATATATATATATATATAGAGAGAGAGAGAGAGAGAGAGAGAGAGAGTAGACAGATAAGACATGCAGACTACCAGACAGATACTGAGATATGTATGTTGCTTGCTAGATAAAATAAAAACTGAACCAGACTGCAGTCTCAGACCGTAAGGTCAACACACACACACACACACACACACACACACACACACACACACACACACTCACACACACACACACACACGCAAACACACAAAACCAGAACGCAAAACAATACGTTTCAATACACAACAGACAGGTGACTGCAAAAAACTTCTTCAGAACTGACAACAGACAAAATACAGGCCACCAAGCAGCCCCCACCTCCACCCACCCACCTCCCCCAACTCGTGCCCACATAGCTATCGGCATGAGACACGTAACTGCAATAATAAAGGCAAGACACCAATAACAAAGGCACCCCACATGTTGTCAGCATGGGAAAGGTTTCTGCCAGACGGGAGTATTGTTGTAAGCATTTTACGTTTGTTTGGAGACAATATATTTGTAAAAAAAATCAACTTACAAGTTTTAAACATTGTGTTTATTCAATGTTCATACAGAAACTCAGATAAAGGCAAGGTCAGGTCTGCTGCACACAACTGTAAAGATGAGAGTTAAAGAACTAAAACAACGCAATTCCGTCATATCTAATGTTCAAGAACTCCATCATATGCTGGAAAACTGATCGATGTGGCGCAGTCGGAAAGCAACAACTTCAAATGCATGCCAGTTGTGTATTTCTATGCACACACCATGTACGCATTCACTTTTTCCTTATCTCACTGATCTGAGGTGTGGGTGGGAAGAGAGGGGAGAGTGGTGGATGGGGATATTAAAATAAAATCACATACTGTGTCTTGTGCACAGGTTGCGAAGACCCTTCACAACAGGTAACTAAGGCGTAAGGGAAACAGGATTCACCAAATAGTGCTGTTCTCCATTTGTATTCAGGGTAATGACTGTGCTGACTGTTCAGAATTGGCTTAGTTTACTTATACATTTGTTCATTCTGACTTAAAAGATGTTTGTTGGGTCAAAGTTCGTGTGTCAACAGGAAGTTACCAAAAAGTTCCGAAGTTACCAAAAAGTGCCAAGACTTTCACATGGTTGATGGTGTCTGATTTGGTAAGAGGGCAGCTTTTGCAAATGGTTTTTGAGCAGGGTGAGTATCTAGTAGGTTAGGTGCGGGGATTTGATTCAATTTGGACTGCACAAGTAGATCTTTCAGGTTTTTGCCACGTTTGAAAGTGATCATGGGTTTGGTTTCAAAGGCAGATTTGTTGTTTTCTACTATGCGCCAACTGGATTTGAGAATCCTGCAGTGGCAGGTGTGTGGATTGAAGAGGAGGTAGGTGGTGGGTCTGTCCATCTCCTTTGGATGCTGGTTTTCCAGAGCAGATGTTGCGGATATGGCTGCGGTGTGCTGAGAGCTTCATTGATGACAGAACTGGGGTATTCACGGTTTGTGAAAAATTCTGACATTTTGGCTGCTTGTATAGTGAAGCTGAAGCCAAAGTCTGCGTTGTGTATGGGTGGTGAGAAGATGTCTAGTCTAGGTATGCATATGCATCAGTTGGTTGGTAGAAAATAAAAAAGTTTTGAGTAGGCCATCTTCGAGGGAGATGGTGATGTCCAGGAAGTTAACTGACTGTGAAATGGTGTAGGTTAGTGGGACGGATGGATGGAAGGTCTGGGCAAAGTTGAGGAGATCTTGTTTGGGCATGGATGTGGCTCCCAGTTCCATCATCAATGTACCTTTGTGTATAATTCTGGTATGGCGCCTGTGTTGGTGGTTAGTAGGCGGTGTTCTAAACGTCCCATTAAGAGGCAGGCATAGGATGGTCCAATTTGGTGCCCACAGCAACATCACTAATTTGTGAGAACGTGTCATCGTGTTTTTGTTGAATGTGAAGGTGTTGAGAGTGAAGACTAATTCTGCAAGTCTGATCTCAGTGTAATGGTGGGAAGGTGTTGTTGGTTGGAGGCCGTTTGTGGAGGAAGAATGTGAGGGCCTTCAGTCCATCGTCGTGGGGGATAGAAGTGTAAACCGAGACTAAAAAAAGTTATTAATATAGATAAAGTAAATCATTTACGATAAAACAAATATGCTTGCTAGGAATTTTATTCACACACACACACACACACACACACACAAAGTCAATGCAATCAAGACGGTCAAATATGAATAAAGACAAAGAACACACACACACACACACACACACACACACACACACACACACACAGAGGAGAGAGAGAGAGAGAGAGAGAGTCAATGCAATCAAAGACAGTCAAATATGAATAAAGAGAACACACACACACACACACACACACACACACACACACACACACACACACACACGAGAGAGAGAGAGAGAGAGAGAGAGAGAGAGAGAGAGAGAGAGAGAGAGAGTCAATGCAATCAAAACAGTCAAATATGAATAAAGACAACGACACACACACACACACACACACGCGCGCGCGCGCGCGCGCGCGCGCGCACACAGTCCATGCAAACAAGACAGTCAAATATGAATAAAGAAAAGGAACACACACACACACACACACACACACACACACACACACACACACACACACACACAGAGTCAATGCAATCAAGATGGTCAAATGTGAATAGACAAAACACACACACACACACACACACACACACACACACACACACAGAATCAATGCAATCAAGACAGTCAGATATGAATAGACAAATACACACATACACACACATACAGTCAATGCAATGAAGATAGCTAAATAAGAATACACACACACACACACACACACACACACACACACACACACACAGAGTCAATGCAATCAAGACGGTCAATGTGAATAGACAAAACACACACACACACACACACACACACACACACACACACACACACATACACATACAGTCACACACACACACAGAGTCAGTCAATGCAATCAAGACAGTCAAATATGAATAAAGACGAAGAATACAGAGAGAGAGAGAGAGAGAGAGAGAGAGAGAGAGAGAGAGAGAGAGAGTCAATGCAAACCCTTACCCTCTGTTATAAGGCCAGTTTCCATGGTGAAAAAATCATGATTTTTCATTAATTTTTGTGTTTGGGGTTCATTGTACTTTTGAGTCCAAGAATCACCCTACTATCACTCTGTGATGTAATGTCAGTATGAATACTGGAAATACCAATTAAATACATCTATTTTCACCTACCCCTACCTGCTTTTCGCAAACAATAACCTCATTAATTATGCGAAAACATAAAAATCGATTTTCAAAAAATCATTGAATTGACGAAAAATCCATGTTTTAGATACCAAAATAAAGTTTGTGACTAGCTCGATTCGATCATTTAGAACCCCCAAAACATGTATAAAAACGGTCTCTGGTTGGTTGCCTGTAAAAGCCCCAAAGAAGAGAAGGAAAACGGTCTCTGGTTGGTTGCCTGTAAAAGCCCCAAAGAAGAGAAGGGTCTGAATCAGCCAATTAGAATGCGCGTTGTAAAACGACAACGCTTTGCGAGTTTCATTTCAGTAATTCTTTCATTCAACTTGAGCGGCGTTTACAAAGTTTTCTTCTTACAAAATGGGCAAGAGAAAGACAGCTGCTTCATATAGGAGAACAAAAAAAGTTTTTTGGTTATCAAAAGTTTGCCCCAAACTTGTCGGTAGAAGAAGCAGCCCCAGTGAGAGAGATGTTGAAGAAAGAGGTGCATTTCAGTTGGATCCTGACATTAATGGAAAATCACTAGAAAAGGTTAAAAATAAATAAATAAATAAATAAAACCGCTGTCAGAGTCTCCTGTTCTACGCTACTTTGACCCAACAGAGAACACTCAGATCACTCTTCAGAGTGATGCGTCAGCGTACGGATTTGGAGCATGTCTGCTTCAAAATGGTCAACCGATACAATATGCATCAAGAGCATTGACAGAAACTGAAAAAAATTATGCTCAAATCGAAAAAGAGATGCTAGCCATAGTTTTTGGTCTTGAAAAATTTGCGAGAGATGTTTTTGGATATTAAGTCATTGTTGAATCGGATCACAAACCTCTGGAGGTGATACACAAGAAAGTTTACTCTCAGCTCCAAAGAGACTTAAAAGGATGTTGTTGCATACACAGAAGTATGACTATGAAGTTGTGTACAAAAAGGGAGCTGAAATGTACCTGGCAGATACACTTAGCAGAGCAGTTAGTGGTAAACCAGAACAACAAATGAGTCACAAAGAACTGATTTTCTGCACTGAATTAGGGGACTCGGACATCACTCAAGAGTTGCCAGTCAGTGACGCAACTCTCTCAAACCTACAGCAAGCTATAAAAGAGGATGAAGCTATGAGTCAGTTGATAAAAGCCATTCTTGAAGGTTGGCCAGATTGAGAAGAAAAGAAAAAAGTACCAGAAAAACATACAAGACTATTTTCCATTTCGGGATGAACTGTCAGTGCAGAATGGAATAGTCGTGCCAAAACAGCAGCAGCGACATTATTTTTTGCAGAAAATTCATGCAAGTCATGCTGGCATTCAAGGATGTTTCAGACGAGCAAGAGAGGTCACATACTGGCCAAGAATGAATTTTGACATTGAGAATTTTGTCGAAAATTGCCAAGCATGTCAAGAATTCAGTCAAAATCAGCAGAAAAAGAGCCTCTCATCAGCAGCGAAATACCAGAGTTCCATGGCAATATGTTGCTGCTGATTTATTTTGAGTACAGAAAGAAAAGCTACATGGTTGTGGTTGATCACCATTCAGATTTTTTCGAAGTTGATGTCATAACTTCCAAAGACAATGAAGAGATCATTAAAAAGGTTGAAAGCACATTTCACAAGACACTGATTCCGGAGAGACTGACAGCTGATAATGAGCCACCTTTCAACTCACATGAGTTTGTGAAATTTGCTCAACTGTATGGTTTTGAACACATCACCACCAGCTCACTGGGTTATCATAGGCTAATGGGAAAGCTGAGAATGCAATGAAAATTGCCAAGAACGCAATAAAAAAAAAAAAATGTTGTGAAACTGGTCAGGATGGATACCTAGCTTTGCTGGAACTGAGAAATACTCCACCAGAGATCCTGAACACCTCTCCAGCACAGAGGTTGTTTGCAAGAAGGACCAGAACACAGCTATCTGTTGCCAAATCATCGCTGAAACTTTTTGTTGTGCCAGTCGTAACAGGACTTCATAACAGAAAAAGAAAACAAGCTATGTAATACAACCAAGGAACAACAGAACTGGCTGAATTGAAACCCAGTTAGTTGGTTTGTTTTTCGTCCCGGGATCAAAGAAATGGACTAAAGCACAAGCGGAAAAAAACAAGTGGACATCAGATCATACAACATTCGCACAGAAGATGGTCACAAAATTCAGAAGAAATTGACGTGATATCAAAGAAACAAATGGGAATTTCTCAACAGAATCTGATCCACAAGACATCAGGAAAGCTCTGACTTTCCATCCTACCTACAAAAAATACAGTCCATTTCAAACAGGAAAAAGGTGTGAGGTATCTACAGTTGAGAACTCTGATTCAAAATGTAAAGAAAGTTCAAAGGAAAAAGAATCGGCTAAGAATGCTACAGAAAAACTGAAATTCCGCAGTCAGGTGTAGGTACTGATCAAGCAAAGAGAGATTTGTGGGAATACAATTCAGAACTACCACCCACCTCAACCTTCTGCTGAACAGCCTGGAAGATGTACACGAAGTGGACGCAGTGTTACATCACCTGCATATTTGAAAGACTATGTGATTGTCTAGAACGTCAAGTTTAAAAAAAAAAAAAGTTATATGTTACTAGTTATGTTATTGACTTCTCAAATTAAGTATGTTTCTTATCTTCTTTCCGCTGTTATCGTCATCAGAAAATCCTGTTATTCAAATGAAAAAAAATTGGGATTGATTGAGAACAATTTCAACTTGGTGAAAGGGAGATGTAACGTAATGGGCCTTTCGTCTGCTATGCGGCTGACTTTGATTGTGAACAACCTCGGAGTGACTTCCCCTGGGATCAGCGACTGGAAGCAGATAACGGTACACGGCTCCACTTGAGTGAGGCTTACACTACTAACACAGAGGTTAGTAAACGATACATAAATCAGCTGAGGATCCAAAGGATATCCTTCGAGTTCGAGTGAGACTCGCGCACAGCACACCGTAGGCACAGCTGCCTTTGCCTTCGCCAAAAATGAGGTACAGGCAAGGCAGGACCCACGTATCGACAAATTACTGGACCTGACTCAGCGCTCGTATGGAGAATCTAGAAAAAAAAAAAAAAAAAAAAAAAAAAAAAAAAAAAAAAAAAAGAAAGAAAGAAAGAAAGAAAAAAAACCTTCTAGGTGAAAACCTACCAAAAAAAAACAATTGAAGAAGTAGTAGACAGGAAACTGGCCGAGGCCATGGAGGAGCAGAGATAGGTGGAAAAGAGGAAGAGAAATCTCATCATAGTGAACCTGAAAGAGAGCTCGATGACTGATATCAAAGAGAGGATTGAAGACGACCTGTCTGCTGCCATGAAACTGCTGGGGAAGCTAGTCACTTTGGATGAGGAGGACGTAAGTAACCCAATCAGACGGGGCAAAGAGGTGGGAATAAACTAAGACTGATGAGAGTCGCTATCAAGACGGAGAACAAGAAGCAAGAGATCCAGAAAAAAGGCCCTGAACTGAACAGAGACGTGAGGGGCAAGGACAAGAGAGTCTTTGTGAATCCGGACTACACCATGAAAGAACGCGAGACCCACAAGATGTTGAGGGATGAGTTAAAAAACGCATTCAAGACAGTGAAAAAAAAAAAATTAGCAATACACTAAGGAAAGATAGTGACCATAAAACCAAGAACGACCAATGGCAGGACTGGTGCAGGAAACACTGGTGGGAGTGACAGGGATTGACTGGATCAAGGACATGTACATAGTGTAAATAAAGCAAACAAAATGGAAGAATGAATGGTAAGAGAGGGAGTCATGAGAGTGCAAGGTATGGACTGAATGGATGCTCGGTACTGTACACCAATATGGACAGCATTTTGAACAAAAAGATGAGCTTTTTTACAAGAATACACGAAATTAAACCTAGTATAATTGGTCTCACTGAAATAAAACCCAAGAATGCTAAGAATTTCATCGAATCAGAATACCATATTCCAAACTACGATATGTTCTTAACTAACAAAACAAGTAGAGGGTAGCATTATATACAGAGAAATCCTTAAACGTAGGTGACTGTAAAGAACTAAACACATCTGAGTTCCAGGAAAGCGTATGGTGCACATTTAATAGCAATGACAGAAACACAGTATTACTTGGCTGCATCTATAGAAGTCCTAATGAGAGTTCTGAAGCTAATGATGAAAAAATGTTTGACCTGTTAAAATCTGATATAATGTTAAAATTTGACAAAGTATTGATTATGGGTGATTTCAATTACCCATTTGTCAGATGGGATGGAAGTGGTCAGGGGAGAAAGGTGAGCAAATTGTGGAAAGAATCAATGATGCATACTTGATGCAGAAAGTTTAACAAACCAACAAGGAGGAGACCAGGACAGAACCCAACTTTAGATGACTGATATTAGTGCATGAGGATAATCTTATTTCAGGTATTACACACCAGGATCCAGTTGGAAAAAGTTACCATGATGCATTGTCCTTTGAATTTTATGTATTAACAAACTGCAACATGAAACCAAAGGCAAGATATACTTTCAATCTAAACAAAGGGAATTATAACCAACTGAGAAGTATTATAAGTAACCACGATTGGACAACTATGGACCAAACGAATGTAGAAGATAGCTGGAATCACCCCAAAGGACATCTATGGACCAACATGAAAGTAGAAGATAGCTGGAATCACCTCAAAGGAAGGGACACTATGGACCAAATGAAAGTAGAAGATAGTTGGAATCACCTCAAAGGAGTACTAACAACAGGTATGGAAGAGTGCATTCCAAAAGTGAAAATAGGTTCAGTGAAAAGCATAAAGCCGATATGGATGGATTGAAAAGCATTTAAAACAATCAAAAAGAAATATAAGATGTTCAAAAGATACTTGTGCACCAAATCAGGACGGGATTACTTAAGATATATTGGGGGGTGCGCATGCGCTGCAAGTGCCAGGACGTGTTTTGGAAAGCCAGCGACAAAAACACCATCTCAAAGTGGAAATTCTGTGTTATTTAGAGCTAATTACTAATGAATCTGTGTTAGACTGTCTTCTAGAAGACTCGAGTGAATTATCTGTGCAATAGATTTTGTGGAAAACAGTAATTTAGTCTCCAAATTGGAGTTAGAAAACTGTGCAGTAGTTGGCGCCATCTTGGCCTTCACAATCTAGCTTCCAGTAATCTTGTGTTTTCTTGTAATAAACACTGCCAGCTTAGTCCATTGATTGTAGTCACCTCTAGTGTTGTTTCCACCTAAACACTTTAGTAACCTGCTAACTGACTCCCCCATTCTCCAACGTACTTTTTCGTATAGGCTGCCCCATGCTGTAACAATGTGCTGCAGCAAACTCAACATGTGTTAAAAACCAGCTGCTCGGCACCAGTCCTACTACACCACCTTGTACCACCACCACCTCCATCTGTCTTGTAGTGTCCTAATCATCATGCTGAGGGGAATTCTCCTCGCCCTCCTACTGTTACAGCTTACCGCTAGACCTCTACCACCACCACCACCTTCGCTCCTACCCGTGGTCGCTCCTACCCGTGAGTGTGACTGACTCTAACCTGTCCAAGCCATGGCCCCTGAACCCCTGCAGGATAGAGGCAGTGCTCGCCACCAAACGTTGCCCTGCCTCCACAGTACTAGACCGGTGCCACCAGAATCCCTCTATTGCCGTTATCACCATACTGCTGTCAGGTGATGTCCATTACAACCCAGGACCGAACACCACCATCAGCCTTTGTGGCTTTTGTGACCACCCGGTCACGTGGGACTGTAAAGGAATCGCCTGCGATTCCTGTGACGTATGGTTCCACACCACGACTGCATCGATGTTGAATCTTCAGAGTATGAAGCCCTGAGCCATCCTACGGTAGCATGGGTTTGCCCTCGCTGTGACAGTGTGAACTGCGACAGCTTCACGTTCAGAAGCTACGAGCTGGACTGTACCAACCACTACCTTCCCCTGCAACGTCTCTCAACCGTTGACTCTCTTTCTTTGTCTGACCTATTCTCACCTCCCCGTGCCAGTAGCCCCAAAGTTGACAGTCGACCTTCGTCCATCAATTTGTCAAACCACACTACTTCCAAGTCCTCTCGTGTCAGATCTGCTGAATCATCGGCTGTAAGAAAACTCGGTTATAAGAAACAAACAAAAAAATTCCCCTCAACTTTCTTATCACCGGATTCTACTGTAAATGGTAATGTTCTAAACTGGATCAGAGGTTTTCTTCTTCAAGGAAGGTCACAATTAATGAGAGTGGGAGAAGAGAGATCTAAGACATCTGAGGTCCTAAGTGGAGTTCCACAGGGTAGTATCAAAGGGCCCATATTATTCACTGTGTTCATTAATGATTTACTGGACATGATTCAAACCAAATGCAAAATATTTGCAGATGACACAAAAATATATGATAAGGCGACAAACAGCACAAAGATCCAACAGGATATAAACAAGCTATAAGAATACTTAGTCAGATGAATGAAATAATTGTTATTCTTCATACCAATACCAATATGTTTACTATTTCTATCATTATAACTGTTGTAACATCAGACCTGTCACAACTTATCTTTACAAATATTGTTAATATTAGCATTATACTTTGTAATACTTATGACATTCCAACCTTCAACTTTTCCAGCCTCTTACTATCGCTATCATTATTACATGTATGCTAATAATCATGATCATAATTATAAATGTTACTATACCCATTAGATTCGATCTTTAATTCTTTCCCATAATGTGTTCCCTCCTTCTCCTTTGTTCTTCTCGGCTTTTTTTTTCTTCTTCCCTTCCCTCATTATTATTAGTAGTAATACCATTTATTAGTATTTTTATTATAATTCCTAATCCTATGATATTATTCTTATTTGCATTACTTTAATTACAATTAGTATTACTGTTACTCTTGTTTTTAGTATTATTATCATTATTACTATTATTATTGTTACTATTGCTGTAAGTGATACTGGTGTTATTGCTATTACCATCATCATCACTGTCACCACCATTGCTACTTACACCGCTGCCATTACAATCAATGAATCATGCTGTTAACAAATGAACAATCCTCTAATCTATCCCATAGATCCCTTCTCCCTTTCTGAGTGTATTGCCACTGTTTATACTACAACTACTATCATCATCATATCACCAAAAGTGGTAATAATCCTCTATTATTTTTTCGATCTTGCTAGCATCATAATTATCATTAATTATTATCATTATTATTATTATTATTATTGCTATCACTATGACTGTCATCATTTGATTTATAATTTTAACTCGTAAAGTCTCCTTCTGGAAGGCCTCGTTTTCATTCAACACCCACCCTCTTGCGCCGAATTTGAGAAGATACATGATTGCTCATTCTTTGTTTTCATTGTCCCATGTGTTATTTATCTTGCCTGAAGAAGACCTAAGAGGTTGAAATGCATCATGTCTTGTGATTTGTTTGTCCCTGTTAACTGGCAGATTAATCTTCAATTCCTTTCCAAAGTTGTTTCAATTTCCACCTGCAGTCACCTCACTTTGAAACTAACAATAGAATTATAGATAATTCAACACAGTATAATACAAAGGAATTGGTGAATGAAACTGTATCATTATGTATATATAGATGTATGTACACACTGCATTACACTTCATTACAATAACTAATCGCATAGTATATTAAGTGTTGTTGCACGCAAAACACGTGGATAAGCTTCCAGCCCATCTCACTTGATCAAAAAAAATCAATTTCAGTTTTGTTCAGTGTATGTTTACTGTTACTTAGCACCAGTCTCATCAATCAATGTAGTTTAAATTAGATATTGCAGAAAGTAGTAATGAAGATTGTTGAAGTTGGTTTTCAGTTCCATCAGTTTGTGGTTGTATTGTGTGTGTTGTTGTTTAGCTGTTTCAGTGTTCTACTACTAACTATTCATAAAGTTTGGGGGGGGGGGGGGGGGGGGGGGTGGAACTAAAATTACCCCACTTTGAAAAATTAGACTTTTCCATGACATTGAATGCAGAATCAGTTAATTCTTTTTACACACAAGAAATACACACATGCACACACACCAGTGATAATTCTTACACACAAATGTGCGTCTCTGACACATAAACTTACAATCTGATGTGTAGCACTGGAATTTTGTTTGTCACAAAAACATACCAAAATTTACTGTGACGCACTGATTCTCTCCTGTACGCATTACAACTCTGAGCAGCGCATCACGCAAAAGCGCTTTCTCATCTTATCCGCCACGATCAAAGTTTAAAATGTAAATTTCCTGGATGTTTCAGAACATTCTGAATCGATGAACGCTTCTGCTTTAGAACTCTTCTCTACCAACAATAGAAGTGCTAGAACAGAGCTGTAAGTTCAACAGAGTAAACAGAAGCATCTGATGGAATATGTTCTAATGATATTTGAGAGGGAGCACCAGGGCTGCACACAGGCCACTCCATCTTCAGACTTGGAACCGTCAGTATTTTCTGAAAGGATGGGAATTTTTAACAGAGATCGGCAAACAATGCTGGTATGCCAGAGAACTGGTGGATTCTTTGCGAAAAAAGCTGCAAGATCAAAGCGAATTTCTAGTGTGAAAAAGGTCCTTGGAGGCTTCTCTGGAAACTTGGAGAAGTCAGACACGACTACTTGATCAAAACCTGCATTCTGCGCATGAGGCTGCATACAAAGGCCAAACAGAGGAATACAGCTGGGATTTTCTTTTTCGAATTTACTTTTGAACTGAGGGTTAAAAGCACAGTCATAGGCATGGTTTTCCAGTTCAGAGAACAGTCCGAGATTGTAGTTCAATGACAGTTTCAGCCTGAAGCTGGGTAACGAGGGTTCACCTGCCTCTGCATACAGGCTTGTACACAGGTGTGATGCGGAATGCTCCAAGACAGAGACGAAGCCTTTGATGGTGAATAGGGTCCAAGAATTTCAGGTAAGAGGGTCTTGCAGGGCCGTACACAGCACAATCGTAGTCCAGTTTAGAATGGACCAAGGTTCTGTAGAGGTGTGCAGCAAAGTTTTCTTATCAGCGCCCCAGTCAGAAACACAAGCACAGACCTAGCCACACGGCACAAAAGCTGCAGTTCTTCATAACTGGAATACAGTCCCCTGATGTTCCAATGCAAGACTGTTTCCATTTTGGTTGAGGACTTTATTCATCCATGTCAACGTCCTCTCCCTCTTCGTCATAGAGCTTCAAACGCATCCTGAAGTTTGAGCTCCACTTTTAGTCTGTCTGGTGGAACTGATAATCTCTTCTTCCCTGGAGGGGACGAACTAAGTGATCATGGTGGCATTGGTGGAGGCTTTCTTTGCACTGCACCAACCCCACTTTGTTCGAAGCACTGTCAGGGCGCCTCCTTTGGGAGGTGGTCTCGGGGCGAACCCCTTGGGCAGCCTGCACAGCCACAGGCTTAGTGGATGCACTGGAAGTGCATCCTGTGGTGGGTTTAAGGCCCCCACCAACGGCCGTTTTCTCTTGCGATGTATTAGAAGCTGGAAGACATTTCAGCAGTTCAAGACCACATGGGTCTGTCTGAACACTGGCTTCCACCTGAGATGCTGTAGTCAGAGTGATTTTTTGACTGTGAAAAAAGGAGCAGGGTTCCCTTCTGCTCCTGCACCAACTTTTTGGCTTCGAAAAAACGAAATCTTTTCTTTCTTTTTTTTATATGCTGGATTATGCTTTTTACTTGCCAAATATGGCAGTCTTATGAAGAAGAAGGATGGTTACCATCACAGTTCACGCATTTCGCGGATTCATATCCGCTCTTATAAACTGCTTTGCTGCAGGTGGCACACACTTCCTCTCCCAGGCATTTCTCATTGACATGACCAAACTGTTGACATCTGAAGCACCTCAGTGGGGATGGTACATACAGGGCTACTTTCACTCTCGGGTATCCCACCTTTATGGACTCTGGAAGAGTCGGTTTGCAAAGGTGAGGAACAGAGTGTTGGTCAGTTTTCTCTCTGCACCTTTTCGGAAAGTCGCCCTCCTGACCTCTAACACTTCTTGATCAGCCAATCGGCCTTTATTTCTCCCTGATATATCCCAAAACAACTCTCGGCAACGGATGACACCTTTCGAGGAGTTTAGACTTTTGTGAGGGGACACCCGTATTGGGTAATTCACAAGACTTGCTGACTTTAGTATGTTCTCCGAGTGGGCTTTTCGGTCAACCTGCATGACCAGGGAACCATCCCTCAACCTATTAACTGATTTTGTCTTGTGCCTGCAAGACCTTTCAGCCCCTTTGCAACAGCAAATGGACTCAACTTGGTAATCAGTGTTTCACTCTCCGCAGACTGGATCATCAGCCAAGAGGGCCGAGCACCTAGCGTCTTCTGGACTTCTGTGTCCGAGTTTGAGTCCGTGTCCCTGGAAGGGTCCGAACCCAGTTTTCTTCTCTTTCCTGGTTTAGTAGGCATCACCTCTTCTCTAACGTATTTCTGTCTCTGTTACGAGCACCTTTTCTAATTAATGTATTTCTATCCTTTTCTCTGTGTTCTCTATGTGTGTGAGCCAGTGAGAGCACACTCATGCGTGCGTGTGTGTGTGTGTGTGTGTGTGTGTGTGTGTGTGTGTGTTCACTATATTTTCTAGCAGTTATTAATGGTGACCCCCTAAGTATTTTTGTGACCCCCTGAAAATTTGGAAGCCAGTCTGACCCCTTAATTTTCTGGAAATAATTAACACTGCACATTCTCCCCAGTGCAGAAAAAGAGGATATGTTGTCCATGGAAAACAGAAATGAAAACATAAAATGATAGGCATTTGGGTGGTGTGATTGATCAGTAAAACTGGGATGAAAGTGGCTGTATGATACAGTAGTAGTTGGGTCTGGCTTTCATATATTTATGCGATGGCCAAGCAGCCAATAAAAACATAAACTGATCAATTGACAAACAAAATAAAGGTCTGGTCACAACCTCAGTAATGAAATCAATCATTGGATAACAAAATCCTAAAAAGGTCTTCAGATTCTGGAATTTTGACCCGAAGATTCCTGATACTACTACTAGTGCAAACTTGAAGTTCACTGTGTGAAGGGGGGGGGGGGGGGGGGGGGGACGGGGGGGGGGGGGGGGGGGCAGACTTTTTCTCTTACATTACAATCATGAATCACACTGAATTATTTTTCTTTTTCATTTACATTAGTCGCGAGAAATGATTTCCTGTCCAGAATAACAACTGTGTGGGGCGGTTTTTTAAAAAAGGCAGACTTGCGGGATTTTCGCTCTTAGTCTTGCAGAACTTTACCCGTAGGACTGAATCAAAATGTCGCCGTTTCAATCGCATGCGTGTGGTAGTTACCGAAAGATGGGAAACACGCTAGACTAGAGCCGAACAACACAGTAGCAAAGAAACCGCATTTCTAGTGAAAATGGAGAAACTGCATGAAAATAAACAGACCACCTGAAAAGAAAACGTTATTTGAGGTCAAAACCGGAGCAGCTACTTGAAAATATCCTGTCGAAGTAGGCTAGGCTAATTCCTAATCTTTACAAAATCGTCCACAACTTGGCATTTGCTGACTTTTGTTTAAAACCACACTACGGTGTGTGTGTGTTTGTGTGTGTGTGTGTGTGTGTAACAAAGATGGAACTTGATTTTTTTTTTTTTTTTTTTTTTTGTGTGTCCTTTTTGGCACATAAGATAGAACATTATATACATTTGAATGTGAATTATCAGGACTTGTAACTCATGTTAACGAACGGCGTTCAGTGAAAGACTTCAGGTGCTGTGCACACTTTTAACATTGTTACCATTGCTTTATTTATGATTTTTCCCATGTTTTTTCTCATGTTATATGTATACAACCCGTGTCAGTATATACATTAGCAATATTGATAGGTTGCAAAGAATGTTATACATCTTGCAAAGAATGTTGTCCGGTGCTAAGATAACAGGTCTGTCTTCAAAGCCACCGCTCTCTGTAAGTAATACTTGTCGATTATTGTCAAATGTCAATTCTAGTCATGGGTAGCATTTCTATCGCGTCTCTAAATTGCCAAAGATTAGGTAATAACCAGAAAAGACGCGACGTATTCCAGTATCTCAAACAAAAATCACACTCAATTTATTGTCTACAAGACACACACTTTGATAAGAAATCTGAACACATTGTTGCATCGGAATGGGGCTATAAATGTTTTTTCTCTTCTAATACTTCTAGTTCTAGAGGCGTATCCGTTATGTTCAATAACACGTTTGAATTTAAGATAAAAAGAACACAGAGACCGAGATGGTAAGATGGTAACTTTATAATTTCTGTTTAAATATATGGAACATGATCTGCTTCTTGTTAACCTATACGGACCTAATAGAGACAACCCAGACTTCTATTTAAACCTGAAAAATATTATAGAAAGTTTTAAAAACCCGTAACATCATAGCAGTTGGAGACTGGAACCTTGTATTAGATCCTTCCATTGATTATGATAATTATAAACATAACAATAATCCCAAAGCTCAGGATGCAGTTCTGAACATGATGGACGAACTGCAGTTATCAGATACATGGAGAGAATATAACCCTGATAGCAGGAGATACACTTGGCGAAAGATAAGCCCTCTTAAACAAAGTAGATTAGACTTTTTCTTAATTTCTGAATACCTGATTTTTTATGTGGAAGATCCTGATATTCAATATGGATATCGATCGGATCACTCCATGGTTAGTTTAAAATTAGAATTTGATAAACAAACCATTCATAAAACATATTGGAAATTTAATAATTCTCTGCTCCGAGATCGTAAGTTTTTAGATGAAATTAACGAGGTAATTGATAACGTTACAGAAGAATATGCTGCAGCTCATTTTGACAAAGCACACCTAAAAGATCTGTCTAAAGTTGATATACAGCTAACAGTGCCTGTCAACGTTTTCTTGGATTTTTTGTTAATGAAAATCCGAGCAAAAACGATTGCTTTGCAACAATGAAAAAGAAACAAAGAGAAGAAAAGGAGTGCAGTTTAGAGCGTCAAATAGCGGAAATAGAAAAAAAGAAGATAAAACCGAGGACGACATGCAGAAATTAAATTGCTTAAGCAGAGAAATAGCCACGTCAAGAGATGAAAAAATGCAGGGAATTTTAATAAGATCAAAAGCAAGATGGGTGGCCGAGGGTGAAAAGGTAACTAAATATTTTTGTAATTTGGAAAAGAGACACTTCGTTAGTAAACATATGTCCAAATTAGTAACAGATGACAGAATAGTACACAAATCTGATGAAATCCTGATGGAAGTGAAAGCATTTTATGAAAATCTGTACACAGAGAGAAAAGTGGAAGAATGTGAGATCATGGACTTGATTGAAGAAATACCAAAATTAACAGAGGGAGAACAAAAATCGCTTGAGGGAGAAATAACACTTGAGGAGGCAGGATGTGCTCTTAAAAACATGCAGAATGGGAAAAGTCCTGGTTCTGATGGATTCACAACGGAATTTTTTAAAGTATTCTGGAAACAACTGGGTGTTTTTGTAGTTAGAGCTTTAAACCAGTCGTTTCAAAATGAGGAATTATCCAATACGCAAAAAGAAGGAATAATTACATGCATCCCCAAAGGAAACAAGTCTAAAGAATTAATAAAAAACTGGAGACCAATATCTTTGCTCAATGTTATCTATAAGATAGGGTCTTTCTTGCATAGCTAATCGCATCAAAACTGTACTTCCTAAATTAATCAATGAGGATCAAACGGGGTTCATGACGAATAGATATATAGGGGACAACATTAGATTAATCTATGATTTAATGCATTATTTAGAAACACAGAAACTCCCAGGCATGCTGATATCCATAGATTTTGAAAAGGCGTTTGATTCCTTGAATTGGCAATTTATGTTGAAGACATTAAAATCATTTGGATTTGGTAAAGATATATGTCGCTGGATCACAACCTTTCATAAGGGGATTAAATCCTCCGTAATAGTAAACAGTCAGAGCTCAACATGGTTTGAAATACAAAGAGGTTGTCGACAAGGTGACCCCCATATCTCCCTATTTATTTATATTGTCCGCAGAAATATTGGCTATTATGATCAGGGAAAAATAAAAACATTAAGGGAATACATATTAACCAAACTGAACACAAGCTGTCTCAGTTTGCAGATGATACACAGTTGACAAATGAAGGGGACAGAATATCATTTGAACATTCAATAGTGACTTTAAACAAATTTGCAAAAGTATATCTGGGTTGTACATGAATATCGAAAAAACAAAGGCAGTTTGGCTGGGAAGCAAAGTGTTTTTCAAAGACTAGATATATGCCCCACCTAAAAATAGACTGGAATCCAAAAACAGTTTAAGATCCTTGGAATATGGTTTTACCCCAGAACTATCACATTGCGTGGAACTGAATTACAATGACAAATTTTCTCGAAATAAAATCATTATTCAACATCTGGAGTAAGAGAGTTATTACACCTGTTGGCAGAGTAGCCGTTTTAAAATCATTGATCCTCTCAAAATTGATATATCTTTGGATCCTGCTACCTAACCCACCAAACAGCTTAATGGATAAGCTTCAAAAGCAATGTTTTCAATTTGTATGGAATAACAAACAAGATAGGATAGCCCGAAAAACAACAGTAAAAAATGTAAGAAACGGAGGATTAGGAATACCTTCACTTAAGCACATGACAATGGCATTAAAAACTTACATGGATCAGAAAACTTAAAGTTAGCGATCATAAATGGAAATCTGTGATACACAAAAAATGTATCCTTTGGTAAAAAATCTTGAGAAATATGGCTATGCTTTACCAGTTAACCAAAAAGAGACTAATGCCTTTTGGAAAGACACTTTCCAAGCGTATGAAATTTTTGGTAATAAAGTAAGTATTGAGGATCCCAGCGAATTCTTGGCTGAAAACATTTTTTACAATAAAACATTAAACTAGACGGGAAAACTATATGTTTCAAGGAATGGGTAGACAAAGATGTATATCGTATTGCAGATTTGGTAGACCAAACAGGGTCATTCATGAGTTACGAAGAATTCAGGCACAAGCATGCTGTTCAAACAAACTTCATGCTATATCTAGGTTGTGTGCAATCTGTCGAAAATATATTCGAACGAAGAATATCAGATTGACTAGCAATATACCTAAGAACACTAAAAAAGCTCTCAGTATCATATGGAGTGTAAATAAAGGAGCTCGACTTTATTATGATATCTTAAATGAAGATAACGCACAACCAAGGTGCTGTGCGAAATGGAACAATGAAAATAGGTAAAGAATTGAACTGGAAAAATATATTTCTTCGCACACACAAAATAAAAGAAATTAAACTGAAATGGTTTCAAATGAGATTAATTCACAGGATCCTGGCTACGAATATTGTCCTTGAAAAAATGAATATCGCTGAAAATAACAAATGCACGTTTTGTAAGTGTGAAAAGGAAACCATAGATCATTTATTCTTCACATGCGACGTGACAACACGCTTTTGGAGTGATCTTTATAATTTCTTAAAGGACAATTGCTCTTGTATACCTGATATTATATTATCAAAGGAACTTGTCCTGTTTGGCACTGACTCTCGGTTTAAAAACTGACATCATATTCGATTACATTATCTTGTCTGCAAAGTTCTTTGTATACAAATCCAGAGCTGAAAAAGGTGTTTCCTCTGTTTCCTGTTTTCAGGAAATATTTACAAATCAAATATCAAGTAGAAAAATGCATTGCGAAAACAAATATGAACTGTGTTGATTTTGATAACAAATGGCATAGTTATAAGCTTTTGATTGAAAACTGAGGTATGTGTGTGTGCGTGCTCGCATGATCACGTTTATGTATGTGTGTAGTCTTGCCTAGGATTTTCTCATGTTGGTAAACTTGAAGAGCGATCATTATAATAATTTCGAGCAAGAGCGTGGCAGCTAAAATTCAACCGTCGTTTCTTTTGGACAATAATTTATTTGTACTGTTGACGTTGATTCCTATGCTTCTGTATAGAAAAAATTAGGAATCTAGGTTTTTTTCTCTCTCTCTCTCTCTCTCCTCTCTCTCTCTCCTCTCTCTCTCCTCTCTCTCTCTCTCTCTCTCTCTTCTTCTTCTTCTTCTTCTTCTTCTTCTCTTCTTCTCTCTTCTCTCTCTCTCTCTGATTATGAATTCTGAAAAAAAGGACAACACTTCAAAACAGTGAGAAGGTGAATGTGTGACACTGACAGTGTAGACACAATTTTGTGCTTGGTTTGTACTATTATGTTAGATTGGATTTGTTGTGTTTATTTTGTAAAATTAATGCTGCTTTGTAAATTGTTCATGTAAGATAAGAACTGCTGACCTATTTGCTGTTTATAGTACTGCTTTCTGTACACATTTGCCGTTTGTACATTTCTCTACAAGTAAATAAAAGTGTTTGCCTTGAAAAAAAAAAAAAAAAAAAAAAAAAAAAAAAAAGATGGAACTTGACCAAGTCATGTAACTTCACTAGGCCTACTGACGAGAAAACCGGCCACACTGTGGACAGGTGCAGGTGACAAGTCTTCCGTTGGGCCTTCGGGACTACCCAAGTTCGGGATGCATCCCATTCATAGTTTGTATCTCATGATCGCGCACTACGACGTTGGAAATTCAATACCTAAATAATATGGAGGATACTGATGCTCTATTTCAAGTCAACCGTAATGTATAAATTTAAGGATGATCAAACTTACTTGCTTTTGTAGCTGCTCCGAGTACAAACTTTGGTGATCGGTGCTTTCAACGTGGTATGGCGTCGGTGAGAGTACAAACATGTTTCTTCGTCCTTTTCTCTCGCACAGATCTACCGGCATGTGTGCGTTTTTCAAAGTTGAAGTTTCGTGCTTGTGCGCAGGATTTAGTCAGCCTGTGGCCCAATCGCAAAGAAGTTTACGAACTTGGACGAATCACGACCCCCGTAATGTTTGAGGGAAGACTCGTAATGGGACGGCCCCCCGTGAATGATTGCGTTTTACGTCCGCATAGCGAAAGATTTAGGGACATGTCTTTCATTCACGGTAGTATTTGGACGGCCCCCGTGAATGGTTAAGTTTTATGTCCCCATAGCGAAAGGTTTTAGGGACATGTCTTTCATTCACGGCCCCCGACATACGCTCACAGTGAAGGTTTCGAGCGATGACGTCACATTTCTACCAAAGCGAACGGAAACCTCCATTTCGGGTGGCAAATTTTTCGATGACGGCCATTAGGCCTAAATTTAGCCTCTACCTCGTCAGAGCGGCGTGTCGTCGTTTGTGCCTTGTCTTCAGCCACCATGCAGAAAATCGCAGCAAAAGAAAACGTCAAGTATATTGACAAGTTAGATGGGGAATGTAGATCTCGCTATCGCCAAAAAATTGGAGTGGTTCAATGGATTTAATCCATACGATTCCAGGGGAAATGAGTGGTCAAAATCAAATGATGTCAATCTCATACCACTGAAGTTCCCTGGACTCGTGATTTACCTTGCCTGAGATGTAAGCGCATACACCTTGCAGCAGTTTGAGTGCTACAAAACCCTTGATGTACATATGCAGTTTACTGGTTAGGTGCAGGAATTGAAAGTATACCCCCCCCCCCCCCCCCCAAAAAAAAAAAAAAAAAAAAAAAACTCGGTTGTCAAAGTAAAGGTAGATTTTACAAAGTCTTCTCTGTCAACTCTGTTAAAATGTGTCAGTGAATGCAACATTTGAATGCAATAATTCACTAGATGTACAAGAGTGGGAGAATCTTCTCTTTCATTCAAAGGCACTTTTTAAATTTCAATTCTGTAATTTATTAAAATGGTGTGTGTGTGTGTGTGTGTGTGTGTGTGTAAGCAGCAGCAAAGAAACATGAGGGGGAAAAATAATGATTCAGTCATTCAGGTTATCAGTTATTTATATGAAAGCAGCATTTGTGTGAAATGTTTGATTAGGGGATGCATGAATTAAATGTATTAATACTGGTCAACATGGATTTGGTGACGGTGAAGATTTATTTAGTCCACAAACAACAAACATCCACTGAGTATGCACCAAATAAATGCATCATACATCCTTTGTTCCCCCCACTAGGTTATGCTGTAGATGTAGTGCTGAGAGTGTGTTTTACATTGTTTCATTATCAAAGGCAAAGGAAATAAAGTTCATAAACAAAATTGATTAAGCTCTGATTTTTTTTTTCAGCATGTTCTGCGTTTGTGTGTGTGTTCTCTTTTTTTTGTGTGCATGTCCGATGTGTCTTGCATTATTTCATGTTGGTTTTTTTTTTCATTATGTAGATCAAGCTGATGACTAACATTACAATATCTTGCACCTTTAAAGAGTTTAAAAAGATAAATCAAGATCATGAAGATGTATATTTTCTTATTAAACTTGATCAACATTCAGCAGTTAAAGTATAAGTTCTCTTTCCAGACTGAGGAACTTCTTCCCCTTCTGCTGCTGGGTTTGCAGGATGTTACTCCTGCGGACATTCCCTGTATAGATAAGTAAGCATCAATCCCCACCTACCCAACAAAGGGAGTGGAGTTTTGAGTGTACGACCATTTTGTTATCCCACCATTAAGGCAGTCATTCTCCATCTTTGGGGATGGTACCTGTGTTTAATTTTTTTGCCTACTTAAAGTGATTTATGGACAGAATATTGCCAGGGACAACTCTCGTAGTCTCTTGTTGCCATGGATTCTTTTACGTGCGCAGAACGCATTTCACACATGGAACCTCGGTCTATTATTTTATCCGAAAGACTAGCACATAGACCACACCCAAATGGTCCTGGGACTTTTCGCTTCCTTGGCAAGTGCACTACCTTAAGTCTTTATACAACTCACAATGAACAGAAAAGAAAATATCTTCCTTTTCCTTGAAGGCATGATTTTTATCTGAACAAAAGCGACACAAATTGTTAATGTTATCGCTATAGTACCATCTCTTATTATTTTTCAGACCAAGAGTTCGGTTTCTAAATCTCACTAACATGCTCCTATACCACTTATGTGTAACTAATAACAGATATTTTTCTGTCTGGAGATACTTTTAAATGAATGAAACCAAGAATATCTTTCATTTTCCTCAATTTTGGGAGTGCCAATTTTGTTTAAAACATGATATAATACGATCCTTCATTCTGATATAAATTCCTTTTCAGATTTTGGAGTGCCAGTTTGTTTTAAAACATGATATAATACGATCCTTGAATTCTGATATAAATTCTTTTTCAGTACCTACCTCTTGACAAAGCCAAACAGACCAAACCCGTTTCACAGTAAGAATATGTTTTAACTTGACTGACCCACCCAATTTGCTTTCCCTGTCTCAGACTGTGTGAGTAACATATCATATGTTTTGTCTGCATAGCCGGTTGAAGAAAGTCGTATCAACTTTATCCAGTATTTAATGCATTTTATATAAGTCACAATAAAGAGAGCATATCTCCCAGTTTCCCCATAAGCTAAGGTATTGGATGAATGAATTGGAACACTCAGAAATCTTTTAATAGCAAAAGTATGAACTCTTTCCATATAAGTATTTTCTGAAAGCCCTCAAATTTCTGCGGCATAAGTTATCATGGGTTGTATGTGTGCGTGAGAGAGAGAGAGAGAGAGAGAGAGAGAGAGAGAGAGAGAGAGAGAGAGAGAGAGAGAGAGTCGGCATGGTTCAATGATTAGGCCATTTCTGCTCGTGTCAACTAAAATGGGCAGCGATGGGGTAGGGTAACGCGTGACAACTATGTTTAACTATGAAACAGCCTCTTCAAAACGACATTAATGAGGACAAAGTGATGTCGGCCTGCAGCGAGGAGTTAAGACGGGTGTGTGTGTGTGTGTGTAGAGAGAGAGAGAGAGAGAGAGAGAGAGAGAGAGAGAGAGAGAGAGAGAGAGAGAGAGAGAGAGAGATGTTCCGTAGACCTCTGGCCCGTTCAAATAGATAAGTAGTTTTCAGGACGCACAACCGGCAGTGGACGTAAATCATTCCATAATTCTCAACGTTTAACATAACTGGAAACCAAGCTTGTTTACATCTCCATGATGGTTAGAAAGCAAGCGACATGTATGGTCTGGACATGCACTGTGGTCAGTGAGATTTCTATGGAAACATTTTCTTTGCCGGTGTCTTCATAAACGGGGCAACAAAATAGCCTACAAAATGAATTCCCTTCACTCTCCTCCTGTTAACACTTGGGACAACCAAGTCCTTTTCTCTACGTCCTGTGCATCTTAGGTAATGAATTTCATCTTAGGTAATGACTTTCATTTTAGGTAATGATTTTTCTTTGAAAACCAGTAACCGAGCCTGACCTAAACAATCCGTATCAGTCTTACTGAATACATCTCCAGATCAATATTGAACTATGCTGATATCTAGAATAGTAAACTTTACCATGCAAATCATATCCTTCTTGACTGTTTTCTCGTCTCTTCTTTTTTGTTTTCATACGGTCTTCCACGCCAGTATACTAGCTACACTCAATCGACGAACCTTTGTCGATACAAAACACTGGAATGAAACTATTCTGTTTCCAGCATCCTAGTAGCAAATCATTCTGAAACAAAATTGACGTAAGCCGAATCTTAGAACCTAGTTCTACTTTCTTATGCATCCAGTTCTAAAACTGACCACACGATAAAATGATGATGAGTACCAATCTAAAATTGGCCGTACACAAGTGTTAACCGTGTAGGCTAACAACCCACCCTCACAACTGACGACGCAGGCTGCACAAAGGAACCAATGCAAATGCGCATGTCCACACCAGAAGCATTTTCGAGGTTAAAGGCGCAGCCGGCTTTACACAACGGACAATGGCATGATCCGTATTCCCCAAAGAGCCGAATGCGGGTTGTAGGCTAATTGTACATCGATTTTCTTCAAGAAATAAATCACTAGAATTGCTTATTATTCAATGCTTTCTATGTTTTCATGTTGCATAACAAATCGAATTTCTTAAAAAAAAATAAATCATGGGAATTAATCACTACTCAATGCATTCAGTGTTTTCGTGTTGCATAACAAAACATCTTAGCCCTGCTAGTTAGATTTTAACAGGCGAAGGTCAACTCTCGCGCGTAAAAACCGCAAAAATAGTTCAGTACGTTTAACACACAGGCATAACAACTGTTTCATACACACTTCTCCCATGTCGCCGAGTAACCTCCCTTTCTGAACAAACTAAGAGAGAGAGAGAGAGAGATGTCCTGTCAGTAGTCTATGTTCAAAGGTCAATCCTCTTCACATTTAGCGAATCAAAGGAATCTGTTACGACTGACAGAGAAGGTAAAAAGGTTTCCCCGCGTACACACACACAGACACACACACACACACAGTGCGTGAAACAGAACGAGAGACACCAAGAAGTGGGGCTGGGTGAAGAGAGACATTTTTCTTTTTCTTCTTTTCTTCTTCTTCTTCTTTTCTTCTTTTTTTTTTTTTTTTTTAGAGAGAGAGAGAGAGACAGACAGACAGACAGAGAAAGACAGACGTAGAGACAAAGACAGACGCAGAGACAGAGGGAGAAAGAAACAACAGATGCAAAGGATTAAGACGAAACGCAGACAGTGTAAGTACATAGGCAACATTAAGAGTCTGAACTGAAAGGAAGACAGACAGAATCAGCAGAAACAAGAAATGCAGATCAGGCACAGAAAACAGACACACAGACAGATACTGATGGATCGACATACAATCAGCAATCAGACACACACAACAAACAGACAGACAGATACTGATAGATAAACACACAGATAGCAATCACACACACACACACACACACACACACACACACACACACACACACACACACACACACACAACAGAAACTGATAGATAAACACACAGACAGCAATCAGACACAGAAAACGGACACTGACAGATTAACACACAGACAGCAATCAGACACAGAAAACACAGACACACAGATACTGACAAATTAACACACAGACAGCAATCAGACACAGAAAACAGATACTGACAAATAAACACACAGACAGCAATCAGACACAGAAAACAGACACACAGACAGGTACTGACAGATAAACACAAAGACAGCAATCACACACAGAAAACAGACACACAGACATGTACTGACAGAGATAAACACACAGACAGCAATCACACACAGAAAACAGATACTGACAGATAAACACACAGACAGCAATCAGACACAGAAAACAGACACACAGACAGATACTGACAAATAAACATACAGACAGCAATCAGACACAGAAAACAGACACACAGACAGATACTGACAGATAAACATACAGACAGCAATCAGACACAGAAAACAGACACACAGACAGATACTGACAGATATAAACACAGACACTAATCAGACACAGAAAAACAGACACACAGACAGATACTGACAGATAAATACACAGAAAGCAATTAGGCACAGAAAACAGACTCACAGAGAGATGCTGATAGATAAACACAGACAGTAATCAGACACAGAAAACATATACTCAGACAGATACTGATAGATAAAAAAAAAACAGCGATCAGACCCAGAAAACAAATACACACAGAGATAGATTAAACACACACACACACACACACACACACACACACACACACACACACACACACACACACACACACAGCAATCAGACCAAGAAAAAAGACACAGAGATACTGACAGATAAACACGCAAACAGTAATCAGACACAGAAAACAGACACATAGACAGATACTGATAGATAAAAAAAATTAAAAATTAAAAACAAACAAACAAAAAAACATGGACAGAAATCAGACACAGAAAACAGACACACACAGAGAGATACTGATAGATTAAAATAATACAGGCAGCAATCAAACACAGAAAACAGGCACACAGACTCAGCAGAGACAAGCGGGAACAGAACACGGACAGTGACAAAATAAACAGAGATTTTACTTACCTCTGGAGTAAATAAACAGACGAGACAGAAAATAGACGGGCAGGATCAGCAGAGAGAAACAGAGACAGAACACACAGACAAGCGATAGAGTAAACAGACAGACATCATCCAGGGTCAGAAACAGAGGGACAGACAGACAAAACCATCAGAGAGGAACGGAGACGGAATAAACCGACAGAAATACGCACAGAGATACTGAACACATGGACACAATACACAAATTAACCGACAGACAGAAACAGAACACACAGACAGAGCAACTTGCAGGCATAACAGATAGACAGACAATCATAACAGACATACAAAGACAAAACAAACAGACTGACAGACAGAAGGCGTGACAAGTTGACATGACACGTCAGAGAAAACAACAGACACCCAGCGGAAGAGCGTGTCATCAAAAGAAGACAATGACAACAACTCAACCACAGCAACGACAACAACAACGACCGCGACCAAAAGACAAAAAGAAGAAGAGGAAAAATAACAAGATTAAAGAGAGAAAGGAAGAAAGAAAGAAAGAAAAAGGAACGTAAAGAAAAAAACGAAGAAAAAATTAGATAAAGGGAGATTCACGACGAGCATGTAACAGCCTGGGAGGAAATGATTAGAAACACAGCAATAACAATACCAACAGGAAGGAGGAGGAGGAGGAGGAGGAGGAGGAGAAGGAGGAGGAGAACAACAACCATTACAACGACAACAACAGCAACGACATCAGCAACAACAGTTGGCACTTACCTATGATCTTGCGGCGTCAGAGGCTCGTTACACCTGAAACAGAGATTATGATTCATTAACACTGACCTTTTCATATTCTTGTGTGTGTGTGTGTGTGTGTGTGTGTGTGTGTGTGTGTGTGTGTGTGTGTGTGTGTGTGTGTGTGTGTGTGTGTTTGAAGGGGGGTGGGGGAGGGGGGGGGGGGGGAGACAGAGACAGAGAGAGAGAAGGTGGGAGGGGAAGAGGGGAGAGGGCTTCGGAATACATTTTCAACAAATGTGACTTTCACGTATGTATGCCTGTCTGTCTGTCTGTCTGTCTGTCTGTCTGTATGTATTGGGGAGGGACCAAAGTGAACTCAAAGAGGAAGGAACAAAAGTGAACTCTATGAGGAGAACCAAGTGAGACATAAACATTTTACAGCAGACACCATGAAAACCTTGTTCAGAGATGTCCCACCAGATGTGATCTTTGAATTTCTAAAAGAATTTATCATTTTTCATCCGATCTAAGATTTACGGAAGGATATTTTTTTCAACGAGTTTCTGGTGCGTTTTGAGAAAGTGTATTTTAAAGTGACGTGTGGATTTCTTATTTTATGTTAATTTTGATGACTTGTGAGTTGACTTTCAACATGGTGATAGCCTTGATATGGCCCTTTGCGGTCAGCTGAGCTATATGTAACATTGCCATTACGATTACCAGAGAACCCCATGAGGAATGAACCAAAGCGAACTCTATAAGGGAGGAACCAAAGTGAACTCTATGAGGGAGGAAACCAAGTGAACTTTTATGAGGAACCAAAGTGAACTTTATGAGGAACCAAAAGTGAACTCCGTGATGGAGGAACCAAAATGAACTCTATGATGGAGGAACCAAAGTGAACTCCATGAGGGAGGAACCAAAGTGAATTCCATGATGGAGGAACCAAAGTGAACTCTATGAGGGAGGAACCAAAGTGAACTCTATGAGGGAGGAACCCAAGCGAACTCTATGAGGGAGGAACCAAAGTGAACTCTGTGAGAAAGGAACCAAAGTGAACTCCATGAGGGAGGAACAAATGTGAACTCTATGATGGAGGAACCAAAGTAAAACTCCATGAAGGAGGAACCAAAGTGAACTCTCTGTGAGAAAGGAACGAAAGTGAACTCTATGAGGGAGGAAACCAAAAAGAACTCCGTGAGAAACGAACAAAAGTGAACTCTATGAGGGAGGAACCAAAGTGAACTCTATGACGGAGGAAGCAAAGTGAACTCTATGACAGAGGAAGCAAAGTGAACTCTATGACAGAGGAAGCAAAGTGAACTTTATGAGGAAGCAAAGTGAACTTTATGAGCAACCAAAGTGAACTCTATGATGGAGGAACCAAAGTGGACTCTGTGAGGGAGGAACCAAAGTGAACTCTATGAGGAACCCAAGTGAAACTCTGTGAAAAGGAACCAAAGTGAACTCAATGATGGAGGACTCAAAGTGAACTCTGTGCGGGGGGGAACTAAAGTGAACTCCGTGAGGGAGGAACCAAAGTGAACTCTATGAGGAACCAAGGTGAACTCCATGAGGGAGGAACCAAGGTGAACTCTGTAAGAAAGGAACCAAAGTGAACTCCATGATGGAGGAATCAAAGAGAACTCTGTGAGAAAGGAACCAAAGTGAACTCTATGAGGGAGGAACCAAAGTGAACTCTGTGAGAGATGAACCAAAGTGAACTCTATGAGGGAGGAACCAAAGTGAACTCTGTGAGAGATGAACCAAAGTGAACTCTGTGAGAAAGGAACCAAAAGTGAACTCTATGATGGAGGAACCAAAGTGAACTCCATGAGGGAGGAACCAAAGTGAACTCTGTAAGAAAGGAACCAAAGTGAACTCTATGATGGAAGAACCAAAGTGAACTCTATGAGGGAGTAACCAAAGCGAAAACTCTGTGAGAAAGAAACTAAAGTGAACTCCATGAGGGAGGAACCAAAGTGAACTCTATGAGGGAGGAACCAAAGTGAACTCTGTGAGAAAGGAACCAAAGTGAACTCTATGATGGAAGAACCAAAGTGAACTCTATGAGGGAGGAACCAAAGTGAACTCTGTGAGAAAAGAAACTAAAGTGAACTCTATGAGGGAGGAACCAAAGTGAACTCTATGAGGGAGGAACCAAATTGAAGTCTATGAGGGAGGAACCAAATTGAAGTCTATGAGGGAGGAACAAAAGTGAACTCTATGAGGGAGGAACCAAAGTGAACTCTATGAGGGAGGAACAAAAGTGAACTCTGTGAGGGATGAACCAAAGTGAACTCCATGAGGGAGGAACTAAAGTGAACTCTATGATGGAGGAACCAAAGTGAACTCTATGATGGAGGAACTAAAGTGAACTATGTGATGGAGGAACCAAAGTGAACTCTATGAGGGAGGAACCAAAGTGAACTCTCTAAGGGAGGAGCCAAATTGAAGTCTATGAGGGAGGAACAAAAGTGAACTCCCATGAGGGAGGAACCAAACGAACTCTATGAGGGAGGAACAAGAGTGAACTCTATGAGCGAGGAACCAAACTGAACTCTATGAGGGAGGAACAAAAGTGAACTCTATGAGGGAGGAACAAAAGTGAACTCTATGAGGGAGGAACCAAACTGAACTCTATGATGGAGGAACCACAGTGAACTCTATGAGGGGAGGAACCAAAGTGAACTCTATGAGGGAGGAACAAAAGTGAACTATATGAGGGAGGAACAAAATTGAACTCTATGAGGGAGGAACCAAATGAACTCTATGAGGGAGGAACAAAAGTGAACTCTATGAGGGAGCAACCAAATGAACTCTATGAGGGAGGAACCAAACGAACTCCATGCGGATTACATTTCCCAATAAGGAGATACAGCTTTCAGGTTCCTGACTGTCCAGAAGGTATGTGTTCGAATCCCGGCATTGCCAACAAGTCTTCCTGACAGCAAAAGCACCCCTAGTAGAGTGTAAGGAACTCAGGGTTGAAGCACTTCTCTGAGAGCGAACGGGGAGGACAGAGAAGACGGCGTCATGTCGAAACTGATTTTTTTTTTTCCCCCGGAATTACTAACCCCTTTAGTAAAGAAGAAGAAGAAGAAAGAGAGAAGAAGAAGAGGTAGAGAGGAGGAGAGGATGGAGGCAGAAGAAGGAGGAGGAGGAGGAGGATGGGGAGAGGAGGAGGAGGCCAGAAGAAGGGGAGAGAGGAGGGAGGAGGAGGAGGAGAGAGAGGCGGCTCTAGAAGAATCCCCCCCCCCCGAGAGACTAGGGGGTCCGGAGGAGGAGGAGAAGAGAAGGAGGGGGAGGAGGGGAGGAGATGAGGGGAGGAGAAGAAGAAGAAGGAGAAAGAGGCCCCCAGAAGCCCCCCGCCTATGAGGAGGAGGAGGAGGAGGAGGAGGAGGAGGGGTGGAGAGAGAAGACGGGGGAAGGAAGAAGAGAGGAGGAGGGCAGGAGGAAGAGAGAAGGGAAGAGCGAGGAAGGAGGGAGGAGGAGGGGAGGAGGAGGAGGAGGAGGGGAGGAGGAGGAGGAGGAGGAGAATGAGGAGGAGGAGAGGAGGGGGAGGGGAGGAGGAGGAAGGGAGGAGAAGGAAGAATGAAAAGAAGAAGATTAGGCGGAGAGGCGGATGAAGAAGGAAGAAGAAGAACAGAAGAAGGAGAGGAGGAGGAGGAAGAGGAAGGAGGTAAGGAAGGAGGAGGGAGGAGGGGAGGGAGGAGGGTGCCAGGAGGAGGGGTGGGAAGCGGAAGCAGAAGGCAGAAGAGGCATAGAAGAAGGACAGAGGAGATGCGGAGGAAGAGGAGGAGGTGAGGAGGAGGAGGAGGAGGAGGAGGGGCGTTTTCCCACCGCAGGAAGAAGTAAGAAGAAGAAGAAGAAGTGTGGTGGGAGGAAGAAACAGGGAGGCACAGGAGGCGGAGGAGGGGGGGGAGGAGGAAGGGGAGGAGGAAGAAACCGCAAGAAGGAAGAAGGAGGGGGAGGAGGAGGGGAGGAGGGGGTGTGGGAGGATGGAGGAAAAGAAGCAGAAGAGGATGCAAGGAGAGAAGGAGGAGGAGGTGGGTGGTGGTGGATGAGGAAAAGTGGAGAAAAAGAAAAGATAAGAAGAAAAGATGATGATGATGAGCTGATGATGATGATGATAATGATGATGATGATTATGAAATGAAAGAAAGAAAGAAAGAAAACGAAAGAAACGAAAGAAAAGAAAGAAAGAAGAAGAAGAAGAAGATAAGAGAGACAGACAGAGAGAGAGAGAGGGGGGGGGGGGGGGGTGGAGGGAGGGGGGAGGAGGCAGACAAGACAGACAGACCACAGAGAGACAGAGGCAGAGACAGAGAGACAGAGAGAGTGTGCGTGTTCCTACATTATTCACATTTTCTTACCCACCATTTCATCATGTGAGAAAAGCCAATTCGACCTGTCTGTTTCTTCGGCTTTTCACACACACCACACCCACACACACCACACACACACAAACACACACACACACAACACAATGTTGACGCAGAACATAGGATACAGAGAGACTGACAGAGATGGAACAGAGATCAACGACCTTCTTATTCTCTCCCCCAACCCCCCTCCTCCTGGTTATATTCCTGTCCCGTGCAAACAAACACACAAATACAATCAAGCAGTAAAGTGACAATATGTCCGTTTATATTTTGTCTAGCTTTCAGTAATACGTTTAATTGGAAGAAAAATTCTTGAAAAGAAAGGGGAATTACGAACAAAACCACAACAACAACATCAACAAAGAAAGAAAGGAAGAAAAAAGAAGAAAAAAAAAAAAAAAAAAAAAAAGGAGAGAGAAAGAATCGGAAGAAAAAAAAAAAATGTTCTAGAAAGGAGACCTAAAGGAAGGACTGTGTTTTTCTCTTTTGTTTCAGTAGTCAAAATTAGAAGCATTGACAGAATGAAAAGATGGGAAAGAGCCAGAAAAAGGAAGAAAGAGTATAAAAAGAAATCAGCCAGAAAAAAAAAGGAAAAGGGGAAAGGAGAGTATAAAAAAGCAAAGAAAAACAAAAAAAAAAAAAAAAAAAAACAAAAAAGGAAAAACAAAGGAAGAAAAAAAGAGGAAAACAGGAAAGAAGGAAAGAAAGAAAAAAGAAAGAAAAAAAAAAATAAAAAAAAAAAGAAAAAGAAATGGAAAAAAAAAACCCAGAAGGAAGCAAGAAAAGAACAATAGGAAAAGAAAGAAAATAGAAAGAAAAAAAGAAAGAGTGTGAAGAAAGAAGGAAACAAGAAAGAACTATATTAAGGAAGAAAGAAGAAATAGGAAAAAAGGAAAAGAAAGAAAGAAGAACTAAAGAAAAAAAAGAAAGAAGAAAAGAAAAAGGGTTAACGTCAACACTGTGCCTCTGAGAGTGACTAGAAAGGAGAAGAGCAGCCTATACTAAGAAAGGAGAACAAGTCAGGCTGTATTAAGAAAGGAGAAGAACTCCAGCCTATACTACGGAAGAATAACAAGACCAGTCTATACTAAGAAAGGAGAACAAGTCAGGCTATACTAAGAAAGAAGAAGAACCAGCCTATACTAAGAAAAAAACAACAAGACCAGTCTTATACTAAGAAAGGAGAACAAGACCAGCCTATAATAAGAAAGGAGAATACCAGGCTATGCTAAGAAATGAGAACAAGACCAGTCTATACTAAGAAAGGAACGAGGCCAGGCTATACTAAGAAAGGAGAACAAGATAAGCCTACACTAAGAAAGGAAAACAAGACCAGCCTATACTAAGAAAGGAGAACAAAGACCAGGCTATACTAAGAAGGAGAACAAGCCCAGGCTATGCTGAGAAACATACGAAGAAAGGAGAACAAGACCAGGCTGTACTAAGAAGGAGAACAAGACCAGGCTATGCTAAGAATGGAGAACAAGACCAGGCTATACTACGGAAAAGAAGAACAAGACCAGGCTATACTAAGACAGCAAAAAAAAGACCCAGGCTATGCTAAGAAAGAAGGAGAACAAGACCAGCCAGCCTATAATAGCTAAGAAAGGAGAACAAGACGAGTCTATACTAAGAAAGGAGGAAAAGACGAGCCTATACTAAGTAAGGAAAACAAGGACGAGCCTATACTAAGTAAGGAGAAGAAGAGCAGCATACACTAAGAAAGGAGAACAAGACCAGCCTGTACTAAGAAAAAGAGAACAAGACCAGGCTATACTAAGAAAGAAGAACAAGACCAGGATATGCTAAGAAAGGAGAACAAGACCAGGACTATGCTAAGAAAGGCGAACAAGACCAGCAGCCTATACTGAGATAGGAGAAACAAGACCAGACTATACTAAGAAAGGAGAACAAGACCAGCCTATACTAAGTAAGGAAAAACAAGACGAGCCTATACTTAGTAAGGAGAAGAAGAGCAGCCTACACTAAGAAAGGAGAACAAGAGCAACCTACACTAAGAAAGGAGAACAAGAGCACCCTATACTAAGTAAGGAGAACAAGACCAGCGTGTACTACTAAAACGGAGAACAAGACCAGGCTATACTAAGAAAGCAGAACAAGACCAGGCTATACCAAGAAAGCAGAACAAGACCAGGCTATACTAAGAAATGAGAACAAGACATGGCTATACTAAGAAAGGAGAAATCCAGTCTATACGAAGAAAGGAGAATAGGACCGGGCTATATACTAAGAAAGGAGAAATGCAGTCTATAAGAAGAAAGGAGAACAGGACCAGGTTATGCAAAGAAAGGAGAAATCAAGTCTATACGAAGAAAGGACAGCAGGACCAGGGTATACTTAGGAAGGAGAACAAGGCCAGCATTAACTAAGGAAGGAGAAGTCCAGTCTATTCTAAGAAAGGAGAACAAGACCAGGCTATACTAAGAAAGGAGAGAAAACCAGCCTATAATAAAAAAAAAAGAGGAGAACAAAACAAGGCTATACTAAGAAGAGAGGGAGAAAAACAAGCCTATACTAAGAAAGGAGAACAAGATCAGGGTATACTAGGAAAGGAGAACAAGACCAGGCTATACTAAGAAAGGAGAAAACCAGCCTATAATAAAAAGGAGAACAAGACCAGGCTATACTAAGAGAGGAGGAAAAAAACAGCCTATACTAAGAAAGGAGAACAAGACAAGGGTATATACTAGGAAAGGAGAACAAGACCAGGCTATACTAAGAAAGGAGAAAACCAGCCTATAATAAAAAAGGAGAACAAGACCAGGCTATACTAAGAAAGGAGAAAACCAGCCTATACTAAGAAAGGAGAACAAGACCAGGGTATACTAAGAAAGGAGAAAACCAGGCAATACGAGGAAAGGATAACAAGACCAGGCTATATACTAAGAAAGGAGAACAAGACCAGGCTATACTATGAAAGGAGAACAAGACGAGCCTATACTAAGTAGGGAGAACAAGAGCATCCAAAACTTAGAAGGAGAACAAGAGCAGCCTATATACTAAATAAGGAGAACATTACCAGCGTGTACTAAAAAGGAGAACAAGATCAGGCTATACTAAGAAAGAAGAAAACCAGCCTTTACTAAGAAAGGATAACAAGATCAGGCTATACTAAGAAAGGAGAAAACCAGCCTAAAATAGAAAGGAGAGCAAGACCAGGCTATACTAAGAAAGGAGAAAGCCAGGCTATACTAAGAAGAAAGGATAAGACCAGGCTATACTAAGAAAGGAGAACAAGACCAGGCTATACTAAGAAAGGAGAACAAGACGAGCCTATAAGTAAGTAAAGGAGAACAAGAGCAGCCTAAACTAAGAAAGGAGAACAAGAGCATCCTACATGCTAAATAAGGAGAACAAACTGACCAGCGTGTACTAAAAAGGGGAACAAGAGTAGGCTATAGTAAGGAAGCAGAACAAGACAAGACTATGCTTTAGAAAGAACAAGACCAGCATTAACTAAGAAAGGAGAAGTCCAGTCTATTCCAAGAAAGGAGAACAAGACCAGGTTATACTAAGAAAGGAGAAAACCAGCCTATACTAAGAATGGATAGCAAAACCAGGCTATACTAAGAAAGGAAAAGAGCAGCCTATACTAAGGAAGGGTAACAAGACCAGCCTATACTAAAAAAGGAGAACAAGAGCAGCCAATATGAGAAGGGACAACAAGATCAGCCAATACTAAGAAGGAGAACAAGACCAGGTTACACTAAGAAAGGAGAACAACATCAGCCTATACTAGGACAGGAGAGGAGCAGCCTATACTAAGAAAGGAAAGTAAGACCAGGATATACTAAGTAAGGAGAACAAGACCAGCGTGTATTAAAAAGGTGAACAAGACCAGGCTATACTAAGAAAGGAGAAAACCAGCCTATACTAAGAAAAGAGAATAAGGCCAGACTATACAAAGAAAGGAGGAGAAAACCAGGCATACTTCGAGAGGAGAACAAGAGCAGGCTATACTAAGAAAGGAGAACAAGACCAGCCAGTATTAAGAAAGGAGAACAAGAGCAGCGTGTACTCACATGCGACACATGGAGCAGGCTGGGTGGAAGAGCATTCCCTTGACTGGGACCCCCTCCTGGCCCACAAGACGGTCGCAGACCTGGCAGCAATCGGGACTGTGGGAGGAGGCGCTACTGGTGCCGGGAGACTTGGCGCTGGCTGAAGACCTCCGCCTGCCTAGCAAGGAGGCTGACAGGGCACGGCGCAGGAAGGACGGTGAGAAGCTGCCCCCGCTCCTTGGCCCCGGGGGAACACTTGTCCTGGAACGACCCCCGCCGGAAATAGGCCTTGGGAGAGGAGGGAGAGGTGGAGGTGTGGGTCTTGGGCGAGAGGGAGCGGGAGGCCGCCACGGTGGGGGAGGACTTGCGGCGATACTGCAGCAGAGACCAGGTGGTGGGGCTGATGGGGGAGGAGGAGGGGGGAAGGGGAGGAGGTGGTGGCCATAATGTCTCTGCTGGTGGGGCTGTGGGGCAGGGCATTGTTGGGTACGGAGGAGGACCTGGCACGGTGCCCTGGCGGGGACGAGGCCAGGCACTGGGTCTGCCGCACTGACTGATCTGGTGTGGCTTCACGGTAACGGGCACTCCAGACAGCAGAGCCGTCACCACACGCTGTCACTGGCTCTTTCCCCGAGGCATCCACACGAGTGGAGACGTGAGCCTTCCAGCGGTACTGACCCTGGGCGTTGTCTGGGCGTTCTGTGCCCGGCAATGTCCACCTCCGTCCACCCTCCCTGGCCTTGGGGGAGCGGCTGACCGGTGGCCTGGCAGCGGGCAAGCAGGGTCAGTCTCTGGGGTCCGTCTGGCCGGACTCAAACAGGCTGGAGGCAGGGGGGGTTTGTGAGGGGGGGGGGGGCCGGCCGTCACAGCGGAAATAGCCTCCAGGTTGAGGCTGGCCGGCCGGTGGGCTTTTCTGCAAGTGGCATCTGGTGCCAGACCGCTCAAGGCAGGGTCACACGGGTCACTTCTGTGGAATCCCCTGACATTGTCAGCAGCTCACTGCTGTGGCAAGGCTCTCCAGGGGACAACAGAGGGATGGGCTGTGTGTGTGTGAGGGGGACGGGGTTCTGGACAATGGCCTCACACAGAGCAGACTGGACAACTCTGACGGCTCCAAACAAATCTGTCGGGAAAACTTGAACTGAAGCTTCACACAGACCAGTTCTGTGAACCTTCTTCACACCAACAGGGAAAGGCTGTCAATGATGGCACTTGATGGCAAACACATGTAACTCACTGTCCACATCAAAGACTTTTTTTTTTCTGTAACAAGCACTGAACACTGAGACAAATGGTCACTCAGGCTCTTCAGCCTGCGTGGTCAACCAGCAGCCAGCCAGTCAGTCTAAAGAACCTGCTGCCGAATGGCGCGGAAGGAAGAAATGCGGTCGGATCTTGCTTGTCAAACGACGCGTGTTGGACCACCGGTGCCCGCTACACAACACAGCCTTCCATTCCCTGACACACACCGTCACACAGCCACCATGCACAGTCCGCAGCCAACAGGAAGGATGACGTCACAGCGAGCTGCGCTGTAGTGTTCATGAGAAGTGTCATGTACACCAGTGTACACACAGCTGGCGGATGTGATAGTTTGGATAATAAAAATGTACACGACTGTTTACTTTCTCAACAAACAAGAAGAGAAAATGGTACGGACATGTGTAAAAGGGACTGACATTGGAGACATCACCATGTTCAGAAAAATGAATCTGTCACAGTCTCACGACGATTTGATGACTTGTAGTTTAACTCTACGATGAATTGTGATTCCGGCACAGTTCTCCGGTGGTTTTTTACTGGATGTGACCGGTGATTTCACACAGACGTCTGGCTGGAGTTCTGGACTTCTGTTCATCCGGACAGGAAGATGATGTTTGGCAACAGAAGTTATGGTTTGTCTTCCCTTCTTCCGTATGGACCTGGATGTTGGGTTGCCGGGATGTTAGGCCTGGCTGTTGGCCCCTGGCTCTTCGGTCAGGTTTCTGGCTCCCTGGGTTTTCAAACACAATGTGTCAGGCCTTGCCTTTTGCACACTGGGTTTTTGGCTCGGTTTCTCTGCGCACAGTGTATTGGGCCTACCTTTCTTCACATTGGGTTTGGGCCATGTTTCTTTGCACACATTGTATTGGGCCTAGCTATCTTCACAGTGGGATTAGGCCTGGTTTGGGGGTTTCCTGGGTATTTACGCCTGATTTCATATGGACATACTCCTGGTGTCTCTCGCTGACCTGTCGGAAAAAGGGTCATGTGTCATTGCTAATCCTGAACTCGTTTCTAAAAGCCATCACAATTCAATTTGTGTGAGTGGGAGTTTTTTTTCTTTTTCAACACGACTATGTACACAATCCATGCATATGTCTACATAATCAAGAACGTGCACACACACACACACACACACACACACACACACACACACACACACACACACACACACACACACAAATATTCACACATGCACGTGCTTGCATTAGTATCCACGTGCGGACACAAAACGCAAAAGACAATGACAAATATAATGCAACACAGTCAGCCAAAGAATCGAAAGTGGACTGGCCACTTTAGCGTGTAAATAAATAAGTAAAAAAAAAAAAAAAAAAAACAAACATTGATTAGCCCACTCGCGCTCTTTATCTGACTATACCTCGTCATTTTAAAGTCTGCCCAGATAATGCTGATAGATGGAACGGCAAATTCCACCAAATCGTTGCATCACGCACTATCTATTCAGGACACATTACTTACTGGGCTGCCACCTGAAGAGCACTCATGACGTCATGTAGAATCTTTCCATGACGTCAATTAAAAGTACCCACAATCCAGACCTGTTCATTACGTCAAACAATGTTCACTGAAAACATGTTAGTCAAATAACTGACAATTCAAATCCATTCGTTCCGTCATGAAAATAACTGACAATTCAAATCCATTCATTCTGTCATGATAAAGTAACTTACGATTCAAATCCATTCATTAGGTCATGGAATGTCAGCCGAGGACATGTTACTAAAAGGCCGACAACTCAACCCTATCGTGACGTCATATAATGTGTTCCTAGTGCATGTTTTTAAAAAGGGCGATAACTCAAAGCCTTTCATTATGTCACAGAATGTTTTGATAGTGCATGTTATTAAAAAGGACGACAACTCAAAGCCTCTCATTATGTCACAGAATGTTTTGATAGTGCATGTTATTAAAAAAAAAAAAACGACAACTCAAAGCTTCTCATTATGTCACAGAATGTTTTCATAGTGCATGTTATCAAAAAGGGCGACAACTCAAACCCTCTTATTATGTCACAGAATGTGTTCCTAGTGCATGTTATTAAAAAGGGCGACAACTTCTCGTTATGTCACAGAATGAGTTCCCAGTGCATGTTATTTAAAAGGGTGAAAAACTGAAACCATTTTATTATGTCACACAATGTGTTATCAAAAAGGGCGACGACTCAAACCTCTCATAATGTCACAGAATGTGTTCCTAAGCATGTTATAAAAAAACGAAAGGGGGGTGACAACTTAAACGCTCGAATTATGTCATAGAATGTTTTCGTAGTGCATGTTATTAAAAAGGGCAACAACTCAAACCCTCTCATTATGAAGGGCAGCAACTCAAACCCTCTCATTATGTCACAGAATGTTTTTATTGCGCATGTTATTAAAAAGGGCAACAACTCAAACCCATGTTATTATGTCACAGAATGTTTTCATAGTGCATGTTAGTGCATGTTAGTTTAAAAAAAAAAAAAAAAAGGGGGGGGGGGGGGGGGAGGGGGGTGTCAACAACTCAAAGCCTCTCATTATGTCACAGAATGTTTTCATAGTGCATGTTATTTAAAAAAAAAAAAAAAAAGGGGGGGGGGGGGGGGGGGGGGGGGACAACTCAAAGCCTCTCGTTTTGTCACAGAATGTTTTCATAGTGCACGTTAGTATTTAAAAAAAAAAAAAAAAAAGGATGACAACTCAAAGCTTCTCATTATGTCACAGAATGAGGGTTTTTTTTGTGGCATCAGTTATCGGACCACTGGAGAACCTAAGGCGGTGTAGAGTAAATAACACAAATTCTGTCCCTCTCAAACACACACACACACACACACACACACACACACACACACACACACACACACACACACACACACACACACACACACACACACACACACACAAAACACACACACACATACAACACACAAAACACACAACACAAGAAAAAAAGAAAAAGAAACAAGATATGGGGGGATAAAAGAAACAGGTAGAAGTACGACGTTAACAAAATGCCGTGGCAGCTGTAACTTGAAGTTGGAATTAAAGACAAAAGTAAAAGATCAAAAGGCAATCCCAACT
>JADBJO010000324.1:486353-561353 GCA_016801955.1 Conus betulinus | reverse complement strand
CACAGTGGGTTTACCTTAAGGACAGGTGTGGTGAGAACGTCAAAGAAAGTGTTAAACGTGGCTTACGACACACGTCAAAAGCTCACCAGAACAATATTACCTTCTCAGTGACCCCCCTTTGGGCCAACGACGAGCAGTTTGATTGGAAGATGATGTAGCACGTGTCATCTCCTCACTGTCATCACGTATAGCCAAACTGTCCTGACTCAGCAGTCCACTGAGAACATCCAGTGGATACACACACACACTGCAACATGTATGGCAATGAGGAAGCTGACCAACAGCAAAGGAAGGGGGACAGCAGCCCAAACTGGAGCAGGAAGTCTCCTTTGAAGAAACCCAAATGCATTATCAATCAGAAGTAGAAAAGAAGATGGCTTGAGCAGCACCCAGACTTCAACAAGAGGATGCATACTACCTGCTGCCCAGAGCAGACCAAGTGAGCGGTGAGACTGAGGACAGGGCACTCCAGACTCAAACACCACATGTTCACAAAATTCCACGTTGGCGAGTCTTCAGTGTGCCCACGCGGTACAGCCCCTGTGACTGTAGAACACTTCTAACAGAACTGTCCCACATATCAAAAGCTAAGAGCAGAGGCCTGGTCTGCCGACACATCGACGAGGGAGAAGCTCTATGGATCACTGGAGGGCCTCCGCCGTACAGCAGCCTCCATCAGTGCCTCTGGGGATCCTGTCTGAGTGTTCGGAGAAGAAGGCGACTGAGGCTGGAAGCAGTGACAGAGGGACCGGGTCACGCTGCCAGCCAACGCAGTCCTCACAAACTGATGGACACGGACAGTGATCAGTTTTCACAGTGAGCTAACCGCCGGCGGAATTTCAAATAAACTTAAAAGAACAAATGTTACATCACTCCGCCGGGCAAAAGGGACGAACAAAATACAAGACAAAACACGACGCGTTTCGACCTCTTCTTAAGTCCCTTTCAGACGGGATACACAGCTTTCAGGAGAAGGAGAACGAAGAACGAGCAATCTCTTATCTCCTCACAGTGGATGCAAAATGGACGTTTTGTGAGTTGAACTTGTTGAGATGTGGGGTGAGTCAGTACTGACATTGCCGTTTCAAAAAGCCATGGGGGCAGGGCGGGGAGGAGGAAGGAGGAGGAGTGGGGGGGCGAGTCTTACCGTTTGGATGCCCCATAGGGCACGAACCCCTTGGCTCAACCACAGCTCTGAACCCCTGACACCTGCTCCCCTATCACCCTTTCTCCCTCTCCCGACAACTCCCCCCCCCCCCCCCCCCCCCCCCCTCCCACACACTGACTGAGCACCCCTCGGACCTAACTCGTTCACTTCCTCACCTGTGACAACTCTACGTCATCCACTTAACGTACTAAGTTCATAGAGACGGGTGGCTTACTCACTGATATATTCTGAAAGTTCTGATCATTCTTATTTAAATTTTGTAAAGAAATTATTGGTTCGGCAAGATAATATGGACAAACAGATAACAGGACAAAACACGATGCATTTCGACGTCTTAGGTCTTCTTCACATTCAGGACAATGAAAGAGAAGAACGGGCAATCCTTATCTTCTCATATTTGGCACAAAATGGATGCTGAATGAAAACAAGGGCTGGAGAAAATAAATGGATTGCTTATTCTTCGTTTTCATTGTCCTGAATGTTCTTTGTTTAACCTGAAGAAGACCTACGAGGTCGAAATGCATCGTGTGTTTGTCCTGTAATCTTTTTTCCCTATTGTCTAGCCGAACCAATAACATTCTGTTTTAAAATGTGCTTCAAATTTCCGGTTTCAGTCATTTCGCTTTGAAACATTCTTATCTATTTCTTTTCAACACAGTTGCTATACCTTATTTATCACAAATCATTACGGCAAATGCAGATACAAAATATTTACCACTTATCTTGTACATATGCATTCTATGAGACAGGTCGGCACACAAATAGCTGCACGCACCTGCAGTAACATGACGTGAAAGACACTTCCACACGCTGGAAGGAGAGCCAACGCTGAGCACAGAAGCAGCTGTCCACGCTGGTCTCTACAAAACGGCAACTGCCCCCTCCCCTTCCATCCCTCTTCTCCCCCTCCCCCTTCACACACACACACACACACACACACACACACAGTGTGTGAAGACAGTGAAGACCAGCTGCAGAGGTGGCCAGCCAACAAGGTGTGTCCAAACGCACGTGCAAGGTATGAAGGCGTCCTGAAAATATGTGGCTACTGTGGAAGGATTCTTTGTCGGCTTCGGCCATACCGCTTTAAATACTGGGACTGGGAGCCTTCTGTTGGTTGCTACTGATGCTGTTTACTGTTGCTGTTGTCCACGTTGCTGTTGTTATTGTTGCTGTTGCTGTTATTATTGCTGTTGTTGTCGTTCTGCCGATTTCATCATCAGTGCAGCATTCTAATCTGTTGAGAAATGTGACGCTTCCCAGTAATGGTGTTTGTGGCTGCTATACAAAGCTTCTGAAATGGCGTTTGCTTACTTCTATAGTTAGCCTCTTTATAGTGATGACACGAACGACAGTGATGAGAACGATGATGGAGATGATGGTGTCGGTGATGAAGATAAATCAGACCCTGCTTCCCAGTTCTTAGAAGTTTGCCTCCAACGGTTATCTACACCAAGGACTGGGTGACGCCTGCCGATGAAGCAGACTGATAGCAGGCGCCTGTAATTTTCTGAGCTCTACTACCCTGTGAAACAAAGTGCGACTCCGTGGAAGTCTAGCTGATGTGTTACAGGAGTCCAAATGTGCTGAAATGAAGACTTCACTTCATATCTGATGACGTGCACTGCTTTTTCTGTGCCACACACACACACACACACACACAACACACACACACTCGCACGCACGCACGCACGCACACACACACACACACACACACACACACACACACACACGCACGCACGCACGCACGCACGCACGCACGCACGCACGCGCGCACGCGCGCGCGCGCGCGCACACACACACACACACACACACACACACACACACACACACACACGCACGCACGCACACACACACACACACACACACACACACACACACACACACACACACACACACAGTGACGATGAACAATCGCACTGCTGTTCAGAGGTGACTGACAATAACAGGTTCTCATCTCTCGTGGAATGGGATCCAAAGGCCAGGCTAACTCTGCTTAACAAGTCTGAAGTCTTTTGGCGCTGCAGAAGATTCACAACTCAGTCTTCATGTGGCTGTTGGCAACGGTCCCACAAGAAAGACCTATCCTTCAGTTATCTTTATGTGACTAGCTGCTTGGAATGGCCTAAAAATGACTCTTGCCTTTCAATTATCTTTATGTGACTGTTTGGAATGGCCTAAAATTGGCACGTGTCTTTCAACTATCTTTATGTGACCGTTTGGAATTGCCTAAAAATGATACATGTCTTTCAATTATCTTCATGTCACAGGATGGAACGGTCCTAAAAGAAAGACGTGTCCTTCAGTTATCTTCATGTCATTCTTCATGTTATCTTCATATCGAAACCATGTTGATATTGAAAGATTCTTTAGAAAATTCAGATGGATGGCTGCACTTGACAATGTACCTAAGCCCCCACTACCAGAGAACTCGGACATTTTTACCCACCTTTTTCAAACTCCAGTACTCCGCCAGCCACCTCTTGACAAATCCACTGAAGTTGAACTTTAGCAGAAAAGAAATCAGAAAAGAAGTGAAATCCAAACCTGTCCGCCATTCCAACCTCTCACAGGACGAACAAAAAACCCTTGAATCACTGAGACAAAGACAGGACATTGTCATCAAACCAGCAGACAAGGGTGGTGCAGTGGTGGTCTGGGACAAAACAGTTGTACATAAAAGAAGCACACAGACAACTGTCAGACACAAATTTCTATACACCACTCACAGCATCACTACAACACCAGAAACTCACCTCAACCACAGTTAAACAAGAAATCGAACATAACTTACCGAAGACAGCAAACTCCTCACAATGACAGACACTAAACAACCCACCTTCTACCTGCTCCCTAAATACACAAAACCAATACACCTGGCAGACCCATTGTATCTGCATGCAGCTGCCCTACAGAACACATTTCACAGTACTTAGACTCTCTCTTCTAGTCCATAGTACAAGGCCTCCCCACATACTTCAAAGACACAACCCACACACTCAGCATGATTAATTCATACAATGCAGATCCCACTTTCCAACCCAGCTTCCTCTTTACACTTGATGTTGTCTCTCTCTACACTTCCATCCCTCATGCTGACGGACTGAAGGCCCACACATTCTTTCTTAACAAACGGCCCCCTAACCAACAACACCCTCCCACAGCTACACTGATCAGACTTGCAGAATTAGTCCTCACCCTCACACACTTTGAATTTAACAAACATACATCCTCACAAATCAGTGGTGTTGCTATGGGAACCAAGACGGAACCATCCTACGCCTGCCGCTTCATGGGACACCTAGAATATCGCCTACTAACCTCTTACACAGGCCCACACACCAGAACTCTACAAAAAGGACTGGGAGCCACATCCATGCCAGAACGTGACCTTCGCAATTTCCTCAACTTTGCTCAGACCTTCCATCCAACCATCAAACGTACCTACACCATTACACAGTCAGTTAACTTCCTGGACATCACTATCTCCCTCAAAGATGGACTGCTTAAAACCTCAGTCTTCTATAAATCCTGATGCGCATTCATACCTGGACTACACATCTTCCCACCACCAATCCCACTAAAGACAGCATTCCATATTCTGAATTCCTTCGCCTACGCAGACTCTGCTCCAGTGAAGATGATTTCACTGTACAAGCAATGTCTGAGTTTTTCACCAACTGTGGCTACCCCAGTGCCGTCATTAATGATGCTCTCAGCCCGCACCGCAGCTAAATCCGAAACATCTACTCTAGAAACTAAGCCTCCCAAAGAGACAGACAGACCAACCGCCTGCCTTCTCTTCCATCCTCACAATCTGCCCATCTGCAGGATCCTGAAGTCTAACTGGCACATAGTAGAAAATCATAAACCTGCCTTTGAGACCAAACCGATGACCACTTTCAAACGTGACAAAAAACTCAAAAAGACCTACTGGTGCGCTCTAAGCTGAACAAAATCTCCACACCTAAGCCACCAGGTACTTTCCCCTGCTCAAAACCCAACTGCAAAATCTGCACTCTCACCAAACCAGACACCACCTACATGGCCCCAAAGGCTCATTCACTATTGAACGCACTTTCTCCTGCCAGAGCCACAACATTGTGTACGCCGTCCACTGCCAGCTGTGTGGTAAAGATCTATGTAGGTGAGACATCTCGCACTCTTGAGACGCGCATCTCTGAACACCTGGCCGACATCCGTCACCATCAGCCAAAACCAGTCGCTCTACACTTAAACCACGCCCAACACAACATCAACCATGTCAAAGTCCTGGCACTTTGGCACTCACAGAATGACAGCTTGGAACGCCTTTTGCAGTGATGTCATCTTATTGCCAAACTGGACACCCTCCATCCTCATGGCATCAACATCCAAAAGGAGTATGTACCATTCCACCTCTGCAGCACCAGCCTGCAATATCCTCCACCTACATACACGCATACTACCGTACCTACCACTGCTTACCTCAGACATAAGTTACAGCTGTCATCCTTTTCCCTTTCCCTACACTCTCTGAGTCTATCCACTTACTCCATCAATCTACTCACTACCCCCCCCCCCCCCCCTCCCCCTCCCTAGGACAGGTGTAGTGATGTTGGTAAGGATGGCGGTGGTTGGGGTGGGGATGGGGGTAACCAGTGAGTAAGGCTGACATTACAAATCACACACACACACACACACACACACACACACAGATTCAGAAAACTTTATTATCTCTCGTTACAAGAGAAATTACATTTGTGACCGCTGCCCTAAAAGTTAAGACATACATATTTATAGTTACAAACGTGACACTGGAAATTAAAATTACTTACAAACAATAAAACATGCGTGTAACACCAAAATGGGAATTTCAATCTTTCTCCTTTTGGTAGTGCAAATAAAGTACACACTCAGCCACTCTTGATTATATATACATAAATGTGTGCACGTATGAGAGAGAGAGAGAGAGAGAGAGAGAGAGAGAGAGAGAGAGAGAGAGAGAGAGAGAGAGATTTTTATCATTAAAAATCATTAATGAGACATATTCCAGACATTTCTATTCCTCACTGTTCCAGACATGCACACATAAAACAGAAACACACCCACACTCCAGCATCTATACTTTCCCGCTTGCTCACGGACATACACACCCGCGCACATGCTTGTGTCACAGGTGATCCATCGCCTCTTCTTACACGCTGTGTTTGTTTAAAAAAACGCAATGGATTTGAACACAAAGCTCTTTTTTGTGCGCATCAGCTTAGCTCTGGGAACACAAAATCGTCTGCCTGATGGAAGGAGCACAAACTGTCGCGCAAGCGTATGCCCACTGTCACTAACAATCGCACGAGCCTTGTTGACCGCACGCCTTTCATACAACTCACTCATACTCTCCTGTCTCTCACCAACAATCTTGCCGCAGATGTTCACAACGCTATCCAAGAGTTTGCTGTTTTTCAAATTAAGATTTCCATACCAGCAAATGCATGAAAAAAAGTCAAGACAGACTCAATAAAAAACTCCTGTAAAATGTTTTAAGAATTTTGGCTGGACATGCAGATTCCTCAATTTGCGTAGGAAATGCATTCTAATTTGGCATTTTTTGTATGGACCTGGTGTGTGTATTGAAAGTGAGCTTATTGTCTAATGTTGTGCCCAGATATTTGTATTCCTCTACCCGTTCCACTTTTTCTCCATCAATGTAAAGATCAGGCACATAATTTTCCGCTTTCTTAAAATCTATGATCATCTCCTTTGTTTTTTTTTTTGACGTTAAGCTCAAGATAATTTTCTTTACACCAGGTGCTGAAACGCTCAACTTCATCAAAATATGTTACATCAGAATTGGAAAGGTCTACAAGGGCTGTATCATCTGAATATTTAATGACTGGTGTTTCTTCTGTACCAATGCAGTCGTTGGTGTACAGAGTAAAGAGGACAGGAGAAAGACGGTACCTTGAGGGGAACCTGTGGAGCAAAAGAGGACAGATGACATGACAGATTGATAGCGCACTGACTGGGATCTGGAGATGAGGAAATCTGTGATCCACAGGATAAGCCTGGGTCTGACATTTAAGGATAAAAGTTTGTGCGCTAAGAGATGAGGCTGGATGGTGTTAAAAGCTGATGAAAAATCAATAAAAAGAATACGAACAAAAGAATCTGTTTTCTCCAGGTGAGTGTAAGCGTTGTGTAAAAGTGTGAGAGTGGCATCGTCTGTGCATCTGTTGCGTTTGTATGCAAACTGATAAGGATCTTGATGACTGACTGTGTCAGTGAGGAGGTGACTGAGTATTGCTCTTTCGAAACACTTCATCACAATGGATGTTAGAGCGACTGGGCGGTAGTCATTGAGGGAAGATGGTTTAGACTTTTTTGTATAGGACAGATCACTGAGGCTTTCCAGAGAGAAGGGACAGTTGAAGTTTTAATAGACCAATTGAATAGTCTAGTGAAGACATGACAGAGTTGAGATCCACAGTTCTTGAGTAATACACTACTAATATTGTCTGGTCCAGGCGCCTTTTGGATATTTAGTCTTTTAAACATTGAAAGTATTGTTGTATCTTCTATAATGATCTCATCTTCTATCTTTGCTTTGATTTCCTCTTTTATCACTCCCAATGCATCGGTGAAATCATGGGCATCAAAACGACAGTAAAATTGTTGAGTTCATTAGCGAATTGTTGTTGCTGTTCTTTTGGTAAGGCACAGTGATGATGGGATTTAGTTTGACCAGTTAATTTTTAGACCTTGCCATGCGTTCCGCATATTACCGCACTGAAACTGCAATTCAACCTTCTCTTTGTACTTTGTTTGGGCTGAGCGTATTTCTTTCTCAGTTTTATTTGGACTTTCTTACGTTCCATTTTGTTTTCTGTGTTTGAAAGGCAATTTTCTTTTCATTTAACACGGTTTTCAGTGGCTTCGTTACCCATGGTTTATTGTTAGGGAAAATTTTGATTGTTTTTTTTGATGGAATGATTAAATCTTGACAAAACATGATATATTCTGATATGACATCTGTTGCTTCATGGATATTGACAGAGGATTCAAAGAAAAGGTCCCAGTCAGTACAGTCAAAACATCCTTGTAATTCCAAAATACTGTCAGGCTCCCATACCCTAACCTTCTTCTTTATGATGGGTTCTGTCTGAATTTTAGGTCTATATGCGGGTATGAGTGGACTACATCATGATCAGATTTTCCGATAGGGGGTAGGGGTTCAGATTTGTAAGCGTGATTGATGTTGCCATAACACAGATCGGGCATTTTGTTTTTACGAGTAAAACAGGTAATATATTGTTTAAAAGATGGAAGGGATGAGTCAATCTTCTGTTTACAGTTATTAAAATCTATATATACTAGCTTACCCGCGTTGACTGAGAGAGAGAGAGAGAGAGAGAGAGAGAGAGAGAGAGAGAGAGAGAGAGAGAGAGAGAGAGAGAGAGAGAGAGAGAGAGAGAGACAGAGACAGACAGACAGACAGAAAGAGAGAGAGAAAGAGAGAGAGAGAGACAGATTGAGTGGTGTCTCTGCCTGTCTTGACACTCTCCTGTGTCTCTTTCTGCTCTACGTCATTGTTAGTAATTACGTCATTGCTTTTTTTTTTTTTTTTTTTTTTTTTTTTTTTTCCAAGACGTCATTTGTGTGTGTGACAACGTCATTCAGCGTGAATCCATGGCTGCAAGGCGCTCCTGTGTTTCCTCTTCAGTCTCACTGTGTTTGCAGCCCGCCTTTGTCTTTTTGCCCCGTTGTCCCGCTCCCGTCAGTCATCATCCCCGCTCCCATTCTCTACCCCCTTCCCGCCCTACTGTCCCTTCGTGCTCCTTGTGTGTGTGTGTGTGTGTGTGTGTGACAACTTCATTCAGCCTGAATCCCTGTTGGCGCAAGGGTAGAAATGTGTGTGAGAACTTCATTCAGCGTGAATCCCTGTTGGCGCAAGAGTAGAAATGTTTATTTATTTATTTATTTTAAACTACCCCCTTTTTTTTGAAAATCGGGGCCCAGTCAAGACCTTTTTATCGGTTAAGTGAAGATGCATGCCAAATATGGTGAAGATCCATCCAGCGGTTCTTTATATATATATATATATATATATATATATATATATATATATATATATATATATATATATATATAGAAATGCTAGCTCCTTTATCATTGATCGCTACTGGTTTTTGCTGCACTTATTGCTACTATCATTATTACCATCATCCAATAGTACTTTCTGCTGTTATTGATCGAGTATTTCAACTCCTTTTCAGCTAATATTATCATTACCAATATTACTTAAAACCATTATTACTGTTTTAAAACAATGACTGAGGGCGGAAAATGAAGCAAAATTTGAAAAGAGAGGGGTTAGCTACCACCTAGGACACAGACAAACAAGAGCATAGGACTAGACACAATGCATTTCGACCTCTTGGGTCTTCTTCAGGCGAAAACACACATGTGTTTTTCGCCATTATAACTGTATCACTATCATGATCATATTATTATTACCATCACTGTCATCATCATCACCATCATTACAACATCATTACAACAGTCATTACAACAATATACTGATGTCATTGTTGTTATTATTACCATTATTGTCGTTTTACATCATTTTTATAATTTTTACCATCGTACTTATAATCATTATGTCCTATTATCACTAATCCCATTGTAAACATTAATTGCAAAATCAAAATAGTAGTAATAGTTAGATACAATAATTTATTAGAGAGAGAGAGAGAGAGAGAGAGAGAGAGAGAGAGAGAGAGAGAGAGAGAGAGAGAGAGATAGAGAGTGATATTCTGTGTAGGTGTATGTTGCCCTCCCCCCTCCCCCAGTTAGTATGTAAACCCATCCCCTTCTTCCCTGCACCCTCATAGCATCAACACCAAAAAGTAGCATGTGCCTATCCACCACTGCAGTTTCAGGCTTCAGTATCCTCCAACAACACACATTACCATTTCTCCCATCATTTACCTCACACATAACTTACAGCTATCTTCCTTTCCCCTCTCACTACACTCTCTCTATTTGTGACATCAATCGATTGTTTATTCAGATACTTGTCCACTCCATTTTCTTCATTTAAAAAAAAAAATCATATACTAATTTCCTCTACAAAGCTTCTTCTGTTCCATCTTCCCTCTTTCCTGTGCATATGTGTTGTGTAGGTGTTTGTAACTGTGCGGAAACACACACACACACACACACACACACACACACACACACACACACACACACACACACACACACGCGCGCATTTTTCATCTTATTTTATTTTTATTTATTTATTTTTTTATTATTTTGTTATTGTTGTTAATCAGTATACCTTTGTTACAACTTCATAACCATTAAAAATGTTATATTTAGTACTATCATTAATGTAATGATTATTCTTTGCAATATTTCTGACATTCCAGCTTACCACTTTTCCCAGCTTCCTATAGCATCACTATAGCATCACTATCATTACTGTATGGTTACAATCACAATTATTATCAAAACAATTAATATGCATATCATTATCATTAACATACCTATTAGATTCCATCCTTCCTATAATTTATACCTTCCATCTCCTTTTTTGTTCTTCCTGTCCTCTCCTCACCTTCATCCCCTTTGTTTTTAATTTTGTTCCCCCTTAATATTAGTATTAGTACCTTTATTATCATTACTATCATCAATGCACCTTTATTATCATTTATCATCAATGTTGTTACATTTTATCTTACTTATTTATTCTATTATCGTTATTACTTATTTATTTAAATATATATCTATATCATGCTTTTATTATCAGTACCATTATCACCATTACTTTCACAATAGTTGTTAGTATTATCATCATTAATACGATTGTTAGTATTGATATTACCTCCACTACCATTTACCTCATCATCGCCATCGCCACTTTGACTGTTGCCACGGCAACCATACTGTTTAAGAATCCTCTAACCCACGCTCCCTTTTCCCATACTACAACTGCTATTGACCTATTATCACCTGAAGTGGTAGTAATCCTGTCTTTAATTTTTTTTTTTCAATATTTTGACCGTAATTAGTATTCCTATCAGTGATATAATTATCATCATTACTACTTTGACTCACACATTATCTCCCGTCTGACAGCCTCGTTTTCATTCAACGCCTATCTTGCACTGAGGTGATTGAAGATAAGTCATTTCTTGTTCATATTCGTTGTCCTTATTGTTTTGTATCTTGCCTGAAGAATACCTAAGACGTCGAAACGCGTCGTGATTTGTCTTATGATTCGTTTGTCCACGTTTTTCTTGGCGGTTCGCTAACATTTAAGATTTGTTTAGATTTCCGCCGGCAGTGTCTCACTTTGCAACTAGTTCATGTCACTTGTTTGAATGACCTGAAGCCAACGCATGTCCTTCAGTTATCTTCATGTCACTGGCAGGAATGGCCTAAAGCCGACTTGTGCCTTCAGTTATCTTTTATGACTGGTTGGAACGGTCCGAAAACCGACACGTGTCCTTCAACTCCAAACACATTTTTGATCTCTCTTTGAATAACCAAACCTCGATCATACAGGACGATTTACGAGATCGAAAGTTGGAAAAATCAAGGCGTAGCACCACCAATAAATACAAGGCTGGGAACGAAAGTGCGGCCAAATAATGTACACTGAAAAGTCTAGAATTAAATTTCTGAAACACTCGGGAAGCTTCTGCCACTTTCGGGGATCCCAGGAATCTCAAAATACTACTATAATTATTACGTGGCCTGTGCTGACGTCATCTGCCGAGTGCTTTAAAGAGCAAGCCCTCAAGAGTTGGTGACATCTTCCAACATGGAATGGCTGGAGATATCGTCACAACAGTCCTCAATCAGTCACAACAGTCCTCACAGTTCTCATCTAGTCACAAGTCCTTATTCAATCACAACAGTCCTCATTCAGTCACAACAGTCCTCATTCAGTCACAACAGTCCTCACAGTTCTCATCTAGTCACAAGTCCTTATTCAATCACAACAGTCCTACTTCAGTCACAATAGTCCTCATTCAGTCACAATAGTTATTCAATCACAACAGTCCCATTCAATTAAGCCTGATGACGCTGATGCCAGTACTCGCAGAGCACATGCCCGCATTAGAGTTTACAACGGACGGATTCAGCTTCATTTCATCACTGCCAACAGACAAGTCCATATACGCTACACCACATTTGTCAGTACGGGAAGAAAGGTGGCAGAGTTGTTAAGACGTTCGCCTGCCAATCTAACGTGTGAGAAGTGCGTGGGGTTCGAGCCCTGCCTATCTCGCCCTTTCTTTCCCAGTTTGAATGACAAATCGAAATGAACGTCAATCCCATCGGATGGGGACTATAAGCGAGTCGGACCCGTTGTCTTTCCTGCCCCCTGCTCACGTTAAAGAACACACGGCAGTTGAAAAGCGAAAAGAGCAGGGGGGTTCCCCACTGCCCTGGCAAAATTAATGTAGATTGAAGATAGGCGCTTGGTATTTCTTACCAACCACAAAAATTGTCACTTACTGTTATCGTGTGCCATCGTGTGCATCGCATGCGTCCTATGTGAGAAAGAGGGATAAATAAAGGACTGATATTTGAATGGTACGGGAAGCGACTGAATGAGCCCCAGTAGGCTGCTCTTCGGCCGGCCATACCTGGGTAGGCAGCCCGCTGAGTGAGTGAGTGAGTGGTGTGTGTTTATTGTAAAGCGCTTAGAGCTTGGTCTGTGACGGAGGATAGGCGCTATATATACCCAATATAATAATAATAATAACTTGCAGAGCACATGCCCTCATTACAGTTTACAACGGATTCAGCTTCGTCTTCATCACTGCCAACAGACAAGTCCATATACGCTACACCACGCATGTGCCAAGTGTGGCACGGGACAATCGGCGCAATGCGTGACAACCCTGTCACTGTGTAGTCTGTTCAGAGTGTCTGATACTCGTCATAAAGTTCATGTTAACACCGCCAGTCCCGATTTACCTTTGCAATGGGCTAAATGTCCCAAGTAATACACCATTGTCGTTATTCTCTCTCTCTCTCTGTCTCTCAGTGGTGGTTACTGAACAAATATCTAAACTAACTCTCTCTCTCTCTCTCTCAATGGTGAACCCCCCTTTCTCTTTCATGCCAATGACCTTACTGAATAATCTGCACTGTTCCCCCTCCCCCCCCCCCCTCTCTCTCTCTCTCTCTTTCATGAGCCAATGGCTTTTCTGAATAAAAATCTTAACTCCTCTCTCTGTGTCTGTCATTCTCTCTCTCATGAGCCAATAACAATCTGAAGTACGTCTCTCTCTCTCTCTCTCTCTCTCTCTCTCCCCCTCGGGGCCCACGATCAAATGTCAGAGCATTTGCCTGCGGAGCTGACAGTCGTGAGTTCGAACCCTCGAGGGGTCAGATTTTTCGGCTTGAAAACGCTTTCTGTGTTCACCCAGCAGTACATAGGTACCTGATTCGGTCCAGAGCAGGCTGAATGTGGCGGAAAGAGAGGGATGAGCTCTGCTTCCATAGCCTACATGCTATGCCCTAGACACAGTTCACTGCCCCTCCGGCCACTAGGTTCTGGGAATCGCAATTTTTACACTTTCAGTTTCAAACTTAAATCTGTCGCAGTCCCTTCCCTCATTCGCACAAAAAAGCTAGCAACACTTTGTCATCGCAGGGACCACATTCAGAAATCTTGTATTCTCTGACCTGACCAGTTCTGCTTTCCTGTGACCTTCGCTTAGAATAAGACATTGACAGCCCGTCAGTCTGCCCGTCAGTTTGCTATCCTCTTTCCACACTAAAAGTGGTTCTCTGTCCTTTCAGTTCCATCTTTATTACATTCCGGAATTCCCGTACCAGCCCAAAGTTATCTTTCGACCCCCGTCTCAGGTATGAAGGAGGTGTGAAAAAATCCCTGTTAATGATAAGCAGGGATTGTGCGTGCTATGACGCAGAAATGTCTGATTTTCATGTTCCTCATGAAGTCAATACGTACCTATGTATGACATCATATCCGGCGAGCGTATGGCCATGCAAGCATCTTTGGATACTTGTTGGATCATTTGTTTGGTGTTGGTGACCATCGTCATTGACTTGTGCATAACGTTTTCACTGCGTCACAACAAATGCTCTCTTAACATTTGGTGGGCTCTTGCTGTTCTCTTAGGCTCACCTCGATGCGCTAAGTTGAATGGAACCCTCAGCTAAGCTGTACGACCACTCCTTTCCCATGAAACTGCGACAAATACACAGTAAGCTGAGTACTCCTTCCCCACCTGCACGCCATTTTGAGCATGATCCAAAATTAAAAAAAAAAAAAAAATTACAACACGTGATCAGCAGTCAAAATGGCTTGCAGGTGGTTGCTCTGGCTGTGATCGGCTGAGCTTACTGTGTATTTGTCGCAGTTTCATGGGAAAGTAGTGGTCGTACAGCTTAGCTGAGGGTTCCATTCAACTTAGCGCATCGAGGTGAGCCTAAGACACCTTTTGTTTTTCGTCTAAACAGCCCCCCTGAGTTTAGTACGCATTTTGTAGGGATGGAAAGTCGTGGAATGTTTATGATTGTTCAGGATAGTTGTGATCAAGTGTTCATTTATTCTGAGTTTGTCTGGAAGCAGCTCAGATCTTGTCTGGTTGTGCTAGAAAGACACTGCTGGCCCTCTCCCCTCACTGTTCGCCGTAGCGGTATGACAGTCTCTGAGAGTGCCAGAAACTTCGGCTCCTTCCTGGACTCTCCACCCTTGCTTTAGAACAACGGCTCACCTGCTAGTGAGATTAAAGGATAGGCTCAACTGGGAGGTACCTTTCTGAACATGCCACACCAACACTTCCTGCGTTCTTTCAAGACTAGATGACTGAAGTTGCTGAGAACGGCGCCAGGCAGAGCGTTGCTGGCTCGAATCTGGACTTCATGTTCATAAACAATGTTTCGTTCTGCCAATAAGCTACTTACCAACATTCTGGACAGTGCCAAATGCTGTTTTTACAGTGCCAAAATCCTAGCCTGTAGTCCATCCCGACAACTGTTTACTGTAACCAATACTCTACTTGGCAAATCAAAGTCCACACCACTGCCCTCCTCAATCCCTGCGACAGAACTTCCCAGCGTTTCTCTGATTCTTCTTCTATGGTAAAATAACCACTGTTCGCCATAATCTGGACTCTTATGCTGCTCCTCCCCCTGCTGTTCCTGATCCTTCCTTCTCCAGCACTCAGTGGTCTGAATTCCACTCTGTGCAGTAGAAGAGATCCGCAAAATCTTGAAGCAAGTCACTGTCAAAACATGTGAACTTGACCCTCTCCCCTCATCCCTTCTTACCTGCTGTCTTGACGATCTCCTCCCATACTTTACATCCATTATCAATGACTCTTTGCAATCAGGTTGTTTTCCCATTCTGTTCAAATCTGCAGTTGTCAGACCTCTCCTGAAGAAGCAAAACTTAGATCCTGAAAATCTCAAGAACTACAGACCTGTCTCTAATGTCCCATTTCTTTCTAAACTGATTGAAAAAGTTGTTCTCGCCCAACTGTCTGAACATCTCTCTGTACACAATCTCTTGTACTCAAACCAGTCAGCCTACCACGCTGGCAATAGTACCGAGACAGCACTCCTCAAGATAGCAAACGATCTCCTCACAGCTGTTGATGAAAACAAAGCTTCTTTTCTCTCTCTCCTAGATTTTGTCTGCTGCCTTTGATACAATAAATCACTCCATTCTTATCTCAAGACTCAACACTTCCTTTGGTTTTTCTGGTTCTGTCCTTTCCCGGTTCTCTTCATATCTCTCTGATCGCATGCATATTGTTTCAGTGAAAGGTGTTAAGTCCCCATAAAGAACACTTCAGTTTGGTGTCCATCAAGGATCTGTCCTGGGACCAGTTTTGTTTGTGCTATACACACAGCCTCTCTCGGCCATTATCAGCCAACACTCCCTCCTTCACCATAGCTTTTCAGATGACAACCAGCAGCTGTATATCTCTGCCCATCTCATTCAGCATGAAATTATCTCCTCTTCTCAAGCATGCATTACCGATGCTAAATCATGGATACACAATAACAAACTACAACTTAACGCAGACAAAACGGAAATAATCATCATTGCTTCAAGACACACTGTTAGAACTCATTCTCTCCCTAGTTCTATAAATGTTGATCGAAACGAGATGAAAGCTATCAGTGTCTGTTCGTAACCTCGGCGTTACACTCGACCAAACTCTCTCTTTCAAAAACAACATATCTCTAATGTGTGCAAGTCCTGCAACCTTGAACTTCGTAGAATTAGCTCAGTTCGCCGCTTCCTCACTCAAAATGCCCTGAAGACTCTAATCTACTTTTTTTGTCCTGTCTCGGCTCGACTGTTGTAACTCCCTCCTTGCCGGTTGTCCCTTAACACTCATCTCTAAACTTCAAAAAGTTCAGAATAATGCCGCCCGTCTGATCTCCCGCTCCTCTAGATCTGATCACATATCACCAATTCTGTCATCCTTACACTGGCTCCCAATTCAATCTCGCATTGACTTTAAAGTTCTCCTCCTGGTTTTCAAATCACTGAATAATCTGGCTCCCTCCTACCTCTCTGACCTCCTCCATCTCTATGTTCCGTCTCGCAACTTACGCTCATCCACCGATTCTCGTCTGCTTCGGCTTCCCTCCGCTCGCCTGAAAACTTCAGGCCAACGATCTTTCTCTTACCACGCACCTGCTCTGTGGAATAGTCTCCCTTCTTCTCTGCGTAACACGGACTCTTTAGAGACTTTTAAAACCTCCCTAAAGACACATCTTTTCCCTCGGACTGATTTGTAATATGCGCTTTGGATTCTCGCGAGGTAAAGCGCTCTACAGATATCCTTTTACATTACATTACATTTTTCTGGTTGCCCTGACTCTGCTCTTCATCCACCGCGAAACTCTGCTGCTCGCGTCATCTTCAATGCTCAAGGTCAACACTGCACTTCTTTATTGGTGAAACTCCACTCCACACGCAAGATAGCCTGCATCTGCTACAGTGTTGCAAGCCTCCATCTGCTACCACGTTTTAAGCCTGCATCTGTTACAGTATTGTAAGCCTGCATCTGCTACTTGCTGTAAGGCTGCATCTGTTACAGTATTGTAAGCCTGCATCTGCCAGCATATTGTAAGCGCTTAAGCCTGCATCTGCTACAGTGTTGTGACTTGCACTGCTGCTTGTTATCTGTCTGCTGTGGTCACTCTGAATGTAACATCTCTGTGGTTCCGGCAAAACGTTTCCCTTCAGACGTCAGTCCCATGCTTTCCGCTCCTGCCTATGCTCCCCAACTCTCGACCTTCTTTCTTTGTCACTATCATACATCCCACTTCGATTCGTTACACGAGTCTTCATTTCAAACTGCTGGAGTGTTCAGTAAAGTCCTGAACTATATGTCCTCCTTCAGTGATGCAGGAACGGACTCTAACAGGTAATGAAGGTTTTGCATGCCATGGAGTGTGATTTGTGCGGGAAGATAGTTGGTTTCAGCAGGTTTTGATAAGTTTCAGGTGGTGTCGGTCGGCTTTCTCCCCAAAGAGGACTGCCTCCGATCTACACACGAGGGAGAAAAGTAGAATGGCAGTGCAGAGGGGAACTAGACCACTGCGTCTTTGTTCTTTCAAAAAAATCCATGTCAGTATATTGAACCTTGGGATGTTAAACTGGGAAGTGGATGGTAAGGTAGTGGGTGGTGTAGTAGTGGTGGTGAGGTAATGGTGGCGAGGTGGGGGTGGTGGTGAGGCAGTGTGATAGTGAGGTAGTGGGTGGTGAGGCAGTGTGACATATGGTGAGATAGTGGTGAGGTAGTGTGGTAGTGGTGGGGAGGTCGTGTGGTAGGTGGTGAGGTAGGGGTGGTGAAGAAATGTGGTAGGTGGTGTGGTAGCGGTAGGGAGGTGGTGTGGTGAGGTAGAGAGGCGGTGTGGAAGTGAGGTAGATGGTAGTGGTGAGATTGGTGGTGAGGTAGTATGGTAGGTGGAGGTGGTTAGGGAGTGTAGTAGGTGGTGAGGTAAGGGTGGGCGAGGTAGTGTGGCAGGTGGTGAGGTAGCGGTGTGGAAGTAGGGGTGGTGTGGTAGTGAGGTAGGTGGTGGCGAGGTAGCAGTGGGAAGGTAGGTGATGAGGTAGTGTGGTAGGTGGTGAGGTAGGGGTTGGGAGGTAGTGTGGTAGGTGATGAGGTAGTGTGGTAGCTGGTGAGGTAAGGGGTGGTGAGGTAGAGGTGGTGAGGTAGCGCCTGGATAATGTGGTGTGCTGGGCAACACAGCAACTAGTGTCTGTAGTTTGCCGGAGTGTCAGGACGCCAAGATTCCAACACTTCCCTAGCCTTGTTTTTGCTGCTTTCACGCGTGTGGTCGGTTTTCAATTTAAAAAAAATCTTTGTAAGCGTTTAGTCTATTCTAACTCTGAAGAATTTGCGGAGATGTTTGCCCGTGAACGTGCTGGACAAGAGTTTTGTCGGTATGGTTTCCTGTGGCACCCTCTTAAAGTTGTAGTCCACAGGACAGTTGCCAACCCAAATCTTGGGCCCTGTTCATTGCTTTGTTACGCTGGTGTGTTTGCTCTGTGGGATTAGTAACCTGGTCCATCTATTCATTTCGTATTTTTGAAGAGAGTCGTTACTGTGGAAATATAATTTGTTGTTGCGCTGCCAAGTTAGTGTTGTCAGTGGTTTGTTCAGGTGCATGAGGCATAGTTTGCGTTTTGTACCTCTTTCGGACACTGTCTTTCTTGGTCTTATCACGCATGCACACACACACACTGTGCAGCAGTGGCAATCAGTCTACCATTTCAGTCTATCATCAGTGGCAATCAGTCCACCATTTCAGTCAATCATCAGTGGCAATCAGTCCACCACTTCAGTCTATCATCAGTAGCAATCAGTCCACCATTTCAGTCTATCATCAGCGGCAATTAGTCCACCATTTCAGTCTATCATCAGTGGCAATCAGTCCACCACACTTTAGTCCACCAACAGCGATATTTGTCAAGACAGCACCAAGAGTTCAAGCGCTCCTAAAAGCTAAAGCAGAAGATAAAGTTAAACAGCAATGTGTCGCTAATGTCTGTCGCTAACACCAGCGCTGGAGTCTTGTCGATCTTGAGGCCATCCTTTGGTCATCTGTCGTCAATCTGTGTAGCAAATACCAGCACTGGGATGATGTTGATCTTACAAGCCAATATTTGGCGGCTTTCACTGCTCAGCAGCATTCCAGATCCATGTCGCAGAGTGCTGAGTGACTGCACGATTTACAATAGGACTGCATGATTCTGCTCTATGCCAGTGAACACATTTTTGCGGATGATCCGATTCTGTCGTACGTACGTTGAAATAAATATTACCAAATCATTTCTCAATTGCGTTGACTACATTCTGTAGAAATTAGGAGAATAAAATTGTGATTATGATGCACTATGTAGAAAGTGTGGAAAGCAGGCGATGACAATGTGTGTGCAGTACCAAATCCTGTATTTCATTTGGTTTGACAAGAAATACTTATTTGTGCAGTGCCAAATTCTGTATTTCACTTGGTTTGACAAGAAATTAAACAAATCTTAAATAAAGGTTAGCGAACCGCACAAAAAAAAAAAAAAAAAAAAAAGACAAAAACGAATCACAAGACAAAACACGACGCGTTTCGACCTCTTATGTCTTCTTCAAGCAAGATACAAAACAATCAGGACAACGAAAATGAACGAGCAATCACTTATTTTCAATCACTTCACACCGCAAGACAGGCGTTGAATTTTGGCGGTTCGCTAACCTTTATTTAAAATTAGCTTTCCCCGCCGCATTCGTCTCACTTTGCAACTAGATCTGGCAAGAAACTCATTTTGCAGTACCGAATTCCGCATTTCACTTGGTTTGACAATAAATAAATTGTGCAGTACAAAATGCTCCATTTTCACTCGGTTTGACAAGAACAGTGATTTGACACACTGTGAACTCAATGAAGAACAACAAAAGCCACCCGACTGTCAGCCAATCTGGTTGGAAAGGGACGATGACAACAAATGAAAGCTGAGCTGAAACATGATGCAAATCAATCCCCCTTTACACACACACACACGCACAGACACACACACACACACACACACACAACACAGAAATAAATTAAGCACACATTTTAACCACGTTTTGTTTTTCTTCTCTGTTGATAATGATTTGTCCACAAAAACCAACCAAACAAACAAAACCAGTCAGCACAAAATCTACATCACCACGGGTAACTGTTTTGACTTGGCCATTCTACATCTGGCGGGCAGCAGGGCTAGCGGAGCCTGTCCTGCCATCACACAGCACGTCTCCCCTCAGCATTCACACAGACCACACTACACACACGCATGGACACAACAGTCAGTCATGGACATCAACCTACACAGCCATCATACAGGGCTGGAGGCACCAGCCACCCTGCTAAACTGGACCGTTTCCCAATTCAATGAGCACCCACCATTTCTACAGCTGTCCCCATCTCCATGGTGGACAGGTTCTGTCGCTGGGTCCTACAAGAGCCGCACCCCCACTCAGAACTGCAGCTTGGGCAACTGGTCTCCAGCCCAGGGTCCACCACGCCATGACCCCATGGTCAGAGAACAGCAGTCTACAGGTCATGGGAAGAACCTCAGGGCAGGACCACAGGGAACATGGAAATGGGAGAACGGCACGGAGTCAACTACACCAGACAGGCCTAAAACAAGTCATTAATACAGCCGATGAAAAGGTCAATGACTGGAATACACTGACACAATGACAGAAAAACCCCCACAGATGTCATCAAAATGATAGAAGATCCAAGAGATCAGAGAAACAAGGCTGTTGATCACACACACATCAAGGAGCTAAAACGCTACAACACATCTACACGGTTGAAGTAAGAGTACCATGGAATCCCTAAACACAAAGAGCAAGCAACAGATGCTTCATGGATAGCCACAAAAATGGAAACAAAACTGACAAGAGCAGCAAAGTTAGTCGTCTTTCTGGTTACAAAATTGTGAGAGAGACAGAAGCAGCAAAGTTTGTCATGTTCAGAAACTGAAAACAATATTCAGACAGATTCATGGATATCATAGAAATATCTACATGCCATCTATGACAATTGAGAACGTAGAAAAAGAAACCCATCTTTTGCATGTTTGAGAGTGTGAGAGTTGTTTAAGTTTTAATCACTGTAGCCCAGCCGACTACAAAGAGCCTACTCATGGCTGTAAAATTCGTGCAGAGAGAATGAGAGAGAGAGAGAGAGAGAGAGAGAGAGAGAGTGTGTGTGCGTAGCCAAGTATTTACCTGAGCAACAGACAGACTGTGTAGCACTTTCTCCAACACATCAAACAATTAAGACCAACAATATTTACAGTGCATAAAAAGAAAAATGAAAGACCGAAAACAGCAAATCAGAAAGAGTGCATACACAATGTATTAACTAAAAAGTTAAACAAGGTCAGATTTTCTACCCATTTCAAAGGTTGCTTATAAAATTCAGAACTTAATGCATCTGATCCCACAAAAGATAACACATGGTTGGTGCCGACAAAAGCTAAAAACAATGACAATATTAATAACAATATCTATAGCAATGACAGAAGGACAAAAGACAATAGCAAAAGGGACACAAAGGATGATCAGTTGCACAAAGACACATAGGATGGTCAGTTGTACCAAGACACAAAGGATGATCAGTTGTACCAAGACAAAGAATGATCAGTTGTACCAAAACACAAAGATGATCAGTTGGTTGTACCATGACACAAAGGATGATTTGCTGTGCATTTTACCTTGGTGCATTGATGAAACAAGTATTATGCCACAGTCTCACACAGCTGAAAGCATTCAGCCTCTGAACAAGTAAGTAATGTCAGGAATTATGTAAATACTAACTTCTACACACACACACACACACACACACACACACACACACACACACACACACACACACACACACACACACACACACACACACTCACTCACACAAAACTACATGAATTGTTAAAAAGCAAACACTCACACATAAACAAAATATAACGTGTATAGCCACATCATAAAAGTTAATAAAACAATAATCAATCAGTAAATCAAAATTACTGTTTCAAAAATAAAAGATCTTAAGTGACATTACAAAGTTGTCTATTCATAAGAAAACAAACATTTAAAACAAATATTCAAATTTTCATGGGCATGTGTGTGTGTGTGTGTGTGTGCATGTGTGTGTGTGTGTGTGTGTGTGTGTGTGTGTGTGTGTGTGTGTGTGTGTGATTCCCAACCCATGATGTGCTCCTCCCAGTGGCTCAAAGCATGCCCTATTTCCATCGCACCCAGGGTCACCCTGGTGACCCTGCAACCATCCTGGGAACCAGACTGCATCAGTTCATGTTGGGAGACGGGACACTCCACAAAGACAGGAGCTGTGTATCAAGTGTTCTCTCTCCACACACCCACACAGAAACACACACACAAAAAAAACATAATCATGATTATAAAGCAGACTTGGTAAGCAGTTCAGAAATAAAATCAACTCTGGAATGGACGGGTTCAATCAAGTGTTTCCTTCTCCTTTTTTTTTTCCTGTTCAAATCACTGTCCAAAATACAGAGGTCACCACATGACCCCCAATCACAGACTTTAACACAGAAACCTACACCTTGTTCAGTTGTTCTTTTCTTCCCCTACAAACCATGGAACAGCCCATCTCAAGGGGCCCCATCGTGGGGGCATTGTGTCCACATTTCTCTGTCCTTAACAGTTCACCTCTGGGGACCCCATCGTGGTGGGCATTGCGTCCACATATCTCTGTCCCTAACAGTTCACCTCAGGGGACCCCATCGTGGTGGGCATTGTGTCACACATTTCTCTGTCCCTAACAGTTCACCTCAGGGGACCCCATCGTGGCGGGCATTGTGTCCACATTTCTCTGTCCCTAACAGTTCACCTCAGGGGACCCCATCGTGGCGGGCATTGTGTCCACATTTCTCTGTCCCTTACAGCCCAACTCAGGAGACCCATAATATAGTGCACTTTTTCCAGCATTGCCTTATTCCCAATAGACATCCTGGATACCTCAAATGATCTACAATGTTGCCGGCATGCTATGGACACCTCAAAAGATCCACAATGTAACCAGCATCTTAGGGACACCTCAAAAGATCCACAATGTAGCCAGCATCTCGGGGACACCTCAAAAGATTCACAATATAGCCAGCATCTTAGGGACACCTCAAAAGATCCATAATGTAGCCAGCATCTCAGGGACACCTCAGGAAATCCACAATGTAGCCAGCATCTCAGAGACACCTCAGGAAATCTACAATGTAGCCAGCATCTTATGGAATTCTCAGATCAACAATGTAGCCAGTATATTTAGGAACACCTCAGGAGATCCACAATGTAGCCAGCATCTTAGGGACTTCTCAGAAGATCTACAATGTAGCCAGCATCTTAGGGACATCTGAGGAGATCCACAATGTATCAAGCATCTTAGGGACATCTCAGAAGATCCACAATGTAGCCAGCATCTTAGGGACACCTCAAGAGATCAACTATGTAGCCAGCGTCTTAGGGACATTTCAGGAGATCTACAATGTAGCCTGCATCATACAGACATCTCAGGAGATCCACAATGTAGCCAGCATCTTAGGGACACCTCAGGAGATCTGCAGTGTAGCCAGCATCGTAGAGACACCTCAGGACAACACAGGAATTCTCTTCCTAACAGACCTCTGGGATACCTTATAAGATCAACAATGTAGCCATCACTTTCTCATCAACACAAAAGCACAAATCTATTGTATAATAGCCATAAAATTATTAGATGATGAAGATGACAATGATGGTGACAGTGACAATGAGGATGAGGAAGAGTATGTTGATAACACAGTGAGTAAATTTCAAACGCAATAAGGGTTGTTGTCGCTCAAGAATCTTGCACACTGATCAGTTGTTTTTTTTCCCCAATACACTGAAACACATGTGAATTGTTTAACACCACTACTATATCGTCCTCAAACTGTGCACAAAACCCCCCAAAAGAACTGTACAAAAGAACAAAAATAAAAATAGACTTTTCTTTATAAAAATGCGTTGTGAGCTAAATCTACAAAAAGCTGTAATCCTAACTCTGCTCTAGAAGTGTTGAGCACTCAGTCTTCCTTGCATAATGTTCTCATAAACACTCACTGTGTGAATGTAGAGTTACTGAGACCAGCTGGGAACTATGTACAAATCAGAAATGTGTGACAATCATTTCTCCTGTATATAAATAACACTTAAGTCAACAAGAACTACCTGAATCTGGAGAAACCACTTTGAAACGGGGTAAAACAAAATTTGCAAAGCACAGATACATGAAGCTGTTTGAGCAAATGCAGCAATAAATAACAGTATTTTACACATTTTATCATGCAATTTGCTTAGAAAATCTTGTCCAAAGTGTATACAAGAATGAATAATGTGCTCTTTGATTTTCAACAATCACACTGATACACTCATATCTAGGTCAGTAGGTGTAAATGTCTCTTCTCTTCTTCACCCTTGCCTCTTGGGAGTGGTCGGGGCACTGCACCGAGGAACAACTCACCAGATTCCTTCATCTGCATTAGTGGTGTGCCATGGCCAGGATCTGGCCACTCATCAGTGGGGAACTTCAACAGCCAGGAAATCCTATTTATAATAAGGTGAGGGGGCAGGGGTGGTGGTGGGGTGTGTGTGTGTGACTCCAGCTGGAATCTAATGATGGTGAACATCTATCTCTTTTTTCCCCCCAAAGTCGCACTTTCCCAAGCACTCCACAACTCTGCTGACTACGCTGAATCATCTGATTCCCTGCAAAGCTGCACACCGTCACAAGGTGCCTTCCACATCCAATCTTTAACAGCATCACCACCACCAGAGAAGCAAAGCAGCATGTTCACCCTCAGTAAACAAGGGTCAGCCAGACGATGAAGTGACCAACTCACCCAGCAAGGACCAGGACTGCCCCACAGTTTCAAACTGTGGATGCCCCGTACCACTGGCACAACACTGTGTGGAATGACATGTGGCACCATGTGGCACACATCAATTGATCAAACCACTGCCATCAACGTTCAATGCAGTCAGAGACTGCAGCCACCACATGAGAAACCAGTCCAGCAGAAGTGCATCACTTTCTTGATTTGGACTGGCTGTTGTGAGATCTAACAGCCATTGTGAGATCTAATACACTAACAGCCAATAGCATGGACTGTACTGAATTGGGACAATCACTGCATTAAACGGCCCCTCCTTTTCACTAACAACAGGTCACCTGACTCTATACTTCAACCAGTCGAAAGCTGTGGGGCTCCAACGCCAACAAGACAAAAACTGCCTTGCCAAGATAAGAACTCCGGCAACTTAACGGCTGCTGCCTCACACACATCACCATGTGGAAGCCACTACATATAAAACCATTTCACAGTCCCTGCCACCTACGGTCAACTGTGACACTTTTGATCTACCAACAAGGATAACCGTGCACAACAGTACATCAACAAAGACATAGGTGCTTGATAGCATATCAGCAAAGACATAAGTGTATGACATTGTGGTATCAGAGATATAACTGCATGACTTTACATTAGAAACACATTTATATACATGACATACATACAGATGTATACATATATATATATATATATACACACATACATACACTACATTATAGGTAACATATTTTTTTCACCGACATGGCACTAAAGAAATGCAAAAAATTATGATGATAATACATGCTTCAAGTCAGAATAACATAATTAGACCTATTCACATCTGTTCAGCCAAGCATAACCCTGAGGAAAACACAGGATATGTGTATGACAATACTTCACCCACTCTATCCAACACAATCACTGTGAACAGGTTTACAGTGCAGTGAATGTGTGTGTGTATGTGTGTGTGTGTGTGTGTGTGTGTGTGTGTGTGTGAGAGAAAGAGAGAGAGAGAGAGAGAGAGAGAGGGGACAATGCATGTGACTGTGCATCACTGCCATGTGCGTGTGTGTGGGTGCGCTTGTAAGCAGACTAGACAAAGAAAAGAGTGCCTGTGTAAAACACTAGGGGTTGCACAAGGGTGTGACCAGTCAAAAGAGGATACACAACTGTCACCCATACCAGCTATTCATGTGAAAAACCTACCCCACACCGACAGAAAGCACAGACGGACTTGAAGGTGACAGTGAGAGGTCTGACTTTATTTCCATCAGGTCCCTGACCTGCGTTCCTTCCACACAAGGCACTCCTCATACTGGAGGTAAATGGCTTTCCTTGACAGAACCATCCTTCCTATCTTGTCATTTACCATCAGTCTGCAGACCAATATCACACAGACCAACACAGAATATAAGGAATGGATCTTCATTTACCCCCTGTTTCGTCAATGGTCTTTTTTGATCTTGAATTCATTGTCACTGAGCATCCAACATAATTCATGTCTCATGTTCATCAACGGACAGTCATCATGGAACTTTACAGAGATGACAAGACACCATTTGAAAGAGTTCTAACACAACTTTTAACACCAGAACAAAATAGCCATGTCATTTCATGTTAAGCCAGACCACACAGTGGTTGATTACAAAATGCTATGTTTAAGTTTGGACAGAAGCAAAGCACTGCACAGAAATTAAACAATTTCTTTTTTCTTTGTTTCATTTTCAAAACATACATGGAGGAACAACTTTTCCACAACCTTCCATAACCTATTTGAAAACTCTGAATGTAAGATAGTGTCTCATTCTATCTGCAAATAACCTGCAATGTTAAGAATACATACATACCAGTTAATCACAAGCTCTAGGTCGATAGGTCTATGTCTCTCCTTCTTTCAAATCATAATCCACACGCTAGAGAAAAGCACATTGTGTGTACGACCTGGGAATCCCAAACACAGTGTCTCCACTTAAAGTAGAATCACACTGTGTTCCCTACCTAGGGATTTCCACCAATAGTGTCACAGCTTATGTTGTTAGGTGCTATCACACTGAGTTCCCTACCTGGGCAATACGACCAATAGCATCACACCTATGTCAGGTGACTATCACACTGTGTTCCCTACATGGGGCTTTCAACCATAGTGTCACAGCTTATGTCAGGTGACTATCACACTGTGCTCCCTACCTGGGCAATATGACCAATGGCATCCAATGGGATGACTTCTTTTTAAAAGAAAAACACCACTGTCCTACCTGACTGCACTCCCTCCCTCCACTCCAGCCCTCTTTCTCCAGAATTATGAAAGAAGTGAGAAAACCCTTCATTGTCCTCACCGTGAAACCCTCATGATCTTTGGTCACCTCAGAAGGAAAACCCTTCACTGTCCTCAGTAGGAAATCCTTCATCATTCTCATTAAGAAATCCTTCAACTGGAAAGCACTTCATTATGCTCATTAAGAAACCTTAAACCAGAAAATTCTTCATTATTCTTATAAAAAAAAAATCCTTCAACTGGAAAATCCTTCATTATTCTCATTAAGAAATCCTTCAACAGTAAAACACTTCATTATGCTCATTAAGAAATCCTTCAATAAGAAAATACTTCATTACACTCATTAAGAAATCCTTACACGGGAAAATCCTTCATTATTCTCATTAAGAAATCCTTCAACAGTAAAATGTTTCATTATCATCAAGAAATCCTTCAATAAGAAAATACTTCATTACTCTCATTAAGAAATCTTTCAATAGGAAAATCCATTATTGTTCTCACTAAGAATGGAAAAACCCTTCAAGGTCCTGAAAACAATTCTACAATATGAAAACCCTCCACTGTCCTTTAATAAGAAATCCTTCATCAAAAAAACACTTCATGATCCTCACGAAGAAATCCTTCCATAGAAAAAAACCTTCACTGTCCTCACAAACAAGTCCTTTGACAGGAAAATCCTTCACTGTCCTCACAAAGAAATCCTTCATGGGAAAAAACCCTTCATGATCCTCTCACTGTAATCCTTCAAAAGGAAAACCCTCATCATCCTCACAAAGAAATCGTTTCATAGAAAAACCCTTCACTGTCCTCACAAAGAAATCCTTCAATAGGAAAAACCTTCAAGATTCTCACAAAGAAATTCTTCAATAGGAAAAACTTTCATTGTCCTAACAAAGAAATCCTTCAATAGGAAAAACCTTCATTGTCCTCACAAAGAAATCCTTTATCAGGAAAACCCTTCATGATCCTCACACAGTAATCCTTCCATAGTTCTCCCAAACAAATCCTTTGATAGGAAAACCTTTCACTGTCCTCACAAAAAAATTCCTTCATCAGGAAAACCCTTCATGATCTTCACAAAGAATTGGTTCCATAGGAAAACCCTTCGTTGTTCTCACAAAAAAAAAATCCTTCAATGGGAAAACCCTTCATTGTCCTCACCAACAAATCCTGCTCCAGGGAAACTTTCATGGTCCTCAATTGAGTCGGAAACCCCTTCATCATCCTCACTGCTAAACACTCATGATCCATGGTGACCTATGAGAAAACCTTCATCATCCTCACTAAAAAAAATCCTTTAAAAAATCCCTGTTCATTGTTCTCACTGTGAAATCCTTCACAAGGAAAATGGTCATTGCTGTCACTGTAAAATCCCTATGATGAGCACTGATTGCCTCAGCCTATCCATCACATCTACACACAGGAGCCACGTGTGTCCATGCTGTACTAACCCCAAATCAATCCCAGTTTAAAAGTAAGCACCTTTTGATCACAAAGCATGAAACAATCACGTCAAAAACAAACACACTCTGAGTTAAAAATAACTGCTGTCAATTCCACAATTTGCACAGGTCATGCTTTGCAATGAAAAAGAAAAAAATAACAAAAGAACAAAAGAACAAGTTGCAATGGATTATCCCAAACTTTGAAGGTACATGTGGAAAGGAAGGAACCAGGTTCCCCCAGACAATCACGGAGTTGAAGTGGCTTCAGCTCCTGACGCACAATATGAATGAAGACCAATTCCTGGCCACCAACAGTGGCAACCTAGGAGAAAAAGTCCCCTTTACACACTGAGCTTTTGACCTGTTTAAGGAAAAAAATGATACACTGACTCACATGAAAAAATATGACATGTCTAGTTGTGTCATGGTTTCTTCAGCTCATTAAAATGTCACAGCTACACTCGTCCTCTCTGCGCGCACGTGTGTGCATGCGTGTATGTGTGCACACACGCACTCATATGCATGCACACTTAAGCATATGAATGTTTGGTAACATGTGTGTAACTGTGCATGTGTATGTGTTTGTGAAACATGTGGGCATGTGTACGCTTGTGTCTATGTGAGCATGCATGCATGTACTTGTGGAGGTGTGAGCATGAGTGTATGTGCTTGTGGAAGAGGAAACGTGTGTGTGTGCTGTACTTGGGTGTCTGCACTTTGCTGTGTTTCTTCCTCCCTGTGCACAAGCCGACAGCTAGGGACATCTCCAGACAACATCATTCACACTCCCTGCTCACACAACACACAGCCAAGGAAACCAATCAGAAAACACTCCCTGCTTCACAACACACAGCAGCCAAGGAAACCAATCAGAAAACACTCCCTGCTTCACAACACACAGCTAAGGAAACCAACCAGAAAACACTCCCTGCTTCACGACACACAGTCAAGGAAACCAATCAGAAAACACTCACAACACACAGCCAAGGAAACCAATCAGAAAACACTCCCTGCTTCACAACACACAGCCAAGGAAACCAATCAGAAAACACTCCCTGCTTCACAACACACAGCCAAGGAAACCAATCAGAAAACACTCCCTGCTTCACGACACACAGTCACAATCACAGTCAAGGGAAACCAATCAGAAAACACTCCCTGCTTCACAACACACAGCCAAGGAAACCAATCAGAAAACACTCCCTGCTTCACAACACACAGCCAAGGAAACCAATCAGAAAACACTCCCTGCTTCACAACACAGCCAAGCCAAGGAAAAACACTCCCTGCTTCACAACACACAGCCAAGGAAAACCAATCAGAAAACACTCCCTGCTTCACACACACACAGCCAAGGAAACCAATCAGAAAACACTCCCTGCTTCACAACACACAGCCAAGGAAACCAATCAGAAAACACCCCCTGCTTCACAACACACAGCCAAGGAAACCAATCAGAAAACACCCTCCCTCCTTAACCCCTTCACTGCCAGACATTTTCTTTTGCATGAATCCCCATCGCCAGCCATTTAAAAAAAAAAACCCTCTTATTTCATAGCGGCATATGTGAAAAGCGGATATCTCTGGAACTAAGCCAATTCTCACGCTACCTTTTTTGTGAAATGGAGATAAACTGTATTTTCATGAAAGTATAACATGTTAGTAATGGTTAGCCACACAACAATTTCAAATTTTTAGTGATTTCAAAAGTAAAAAAAAAAAAAAAAAGCAAAAGCAAAAAAAAAAAATTAATGTTATCTTTCTTCTCAACGTAAAAAAAAAAAGAAGAAAAAGCATGCCAACAAACTCTCAAAATGGGAGGAAAAATACTCCACTCATAATTGAAGACCAGAAAATATGGTATTTCCAACAGAAAAATGGAAGAAACAGCCATAAATCCATCTACCACGATAGCAGGGAACACACACACACACACACACACACACACACACACACACACAAACACACACACACACATTCTTATGCCTAACTGGTACAAATGAAAGAAAGAAAAAGGGAACACACACACACACACACACACACCTTTCACTCTCACTGTTGAAAGAAGTATCTATTTTTATGAAAACAAAGTCATTCACATGCCTGTTGGTCTCTGAACCCTGGTGAGCCCATTCAAACTGATCATAACTCCCACTCAGACATGTCTCTGCTGCTCACCTCTGACATGTGTCAGTCGGCCATGCCCCCTTCAACGTCAGCCTGCAAGCTAGCTGTGTGTGAAAGTTCACTGCCTTTTATAAGTCATAGCTCTTCCTTTCACACAGACTTTCAACAGTCAGTCACTGCTGGTTGGCTCAACGCCAAAACACTTGGGTACATGCAGTGAGCCAGCATCTAGTCTATCTCTCGTGTGCCCGTCTCTCCAAACCACTTGGCCACAGTCGAACGCCTCACTTTGCAGCAATTTGGTCAAGCTCTAACTATTCCATAATGTTTCCTCGGGACTATCTGGGTCTTCTTCATCTGAATCAGAATCAACTGACCGTCTATTCAATATTTCTAGAACCTGATCTGTAGTAAATGTACGGCGAGATCGAGTTCGTGAAGCGCTTGGTTGTGACGTCATAGTGAATGGAAAAACAATCAGAATAAAATTTTAAAAACACCACTTAACTGAACAGCGCTCTGACGAAGCAAGTGGCTGTGAGCACAGGTCAGCGAATGCCCCAACTATGACGTTTATTGCTGGCTTTCTATCTCATCAACTTAGAGAGTATCAGGAGTTAGGTAACCCTAGTTGGTCACTGAATGGCGACGTTGGTGGTGAGCCATGTTGTCACCGTTTGGCTACGCGTAAGGGTTAACAACTCCAAACAAGGTAACCAATCATAAAACACTCCCTCCTTCACCACTCCAAACAAGGAACCAATCAATCATAAAACACTCCCCCCTTTCACCACTCTAAACAAAGAAAAAACAATCATAAAACACTCCCTACATCACAATTCTAAACAAGGAAACCAATCATAAAACACTCCCTTCTTCACCACTCCAAACAAGGAAAACCAGTCATAAAACACTCCCTACATCACAACTCAAAACCAATCAAAAAACACTCCCTACAATACAACTCCAATCAAGGAAACCAATCATAAAACACTCCCTACATCACAACACACAGCTATGGAGACCAATCATAAAACACTCCACTCTTCACCACACCAAACAAGAAAACCAATCATAAAACACTCCCTACATCACAACTTCAAACAAGGAAACCAGTTATAAAATACACCAGCTCCTCCACAACTTCCAGCTGAGGAAAACTACCTTAAACACTCCCTTCTTCACAGCTCCAAGTTAAGGAAACCCAACATAAACGGTACTCTCTTATTCACAACACCTAGCAAACAAACCCACCATAAATAATACTCCCTCTTTCACAACTCTAAACTTATAAATAAAAAATTAAACATACTTCCTCCTTCACAAACTCTGAGCTAAGGAAACCCACCATATGACATGTTCCTTTCTTCACAACTCTAAGTATACTAAACCAAGCGTAAAACACTCTCCCTCCCTCACAGCTAAGGGAATCCATCATGAAATGTACTCCCTCTTTCACAACTCCAGCTGAAAGAAAATACTCAACCATTAACATACTCCATCCTTTTAAAAACTCATTGCTAAGATACTTCTTCCTTCATAGGTTGCAGTTTCGGAAACCCAGTGTAACACAAACTCTCTTCTTCATTACTCACAGATTTGGAAACCCACTGTAAAAATACTCCCTTCTTGATGGATAAAGAAATCAAACATACATACCATACTTCCTCATTCACAAATATAGCAAACACGAATCATACGTTCTCGTTCACAGCTAATTAAACCAGCCATACACTATACATCCTCTTTCACAACTAACAAAACCAACCATACATCATACTTCCTCACTGTGAAAGCTGAGAAAATCCAACCGTTTACCACACCTCTTCTTTCACAGGTATGAAACAGTAAACATCACACATCCTCATTCACATCAAAAGAAAGCAACTATACTTTGCATTTCCTCATTCATGGCTAGGGAAACCAAACATACACACTTCCTCAATCACAGCTAAGGAAACAAACCGTACACAACACTTTCTCATTCACAGCTAAGGAAACCAAACATACACAACACATCCTCATTTACAACAAAAGAAACCAATTATACATTAAACTTCTTCATTTACAGCTAAGGAAACCAACTGTACATCATACATCTTCCCTCACAGTTAAGAAAACCAACCCTACATCAAACTTGCTCATTCACAGTGCGCAAAACCAACCACAAAGAGACATCACCATCTCCACATAAAAACAGACCCAGACCCATGATAGTTTTTGTCAGCTCAGTGACAGGGAATGAGGGGTTCAAGAATAACATGATTGTCAACCTGCAGAACCATCACTGAGTGTAACGCCATCAACTAGAACATGGTTCTCCCTGTAGGTCTGCCATGCTGTGCTCTCTACCCATAAAGAGAGTGGGGGTGAACTCTGAACGTCTCCCAGTGGAGTTTCTCTATAATTACTGCTTTCATTACCTGTAGACATTCTGACTGACTTGACACTAACATGTGCCCATGATGTTCTGAACTCAGGCCGGTTCATGGTCAAGGTCACTCGCTGGGCAGTGACAGTCCTAGGACATGGATTTCTGAACAGATCGAAGTTCATGTCTGTGGGCTGACTGCAAGACTGGCCTGCTGCATATCTAAAAACTGGTTTTATCACCCCTAATCCACTTAAAACATTCTACGTCTACTTGTGTGTGCATGTGTGTGTGTGTGTGTGTGTGTGTGTGTGTGTGCGTGCTTATGTGCCTGCGTACATGCGTGCTTGTAAATGTGCATGTTTGTGTGCATGCGTGCATGTCTGCTGTGTACTGAATCCATTGCTTGATAACAAGTATCTTAATCATCGTCGCTGTCTATTTGCACATTACCCATGTCCTTCCAGCCATTCAGCTGGTTCGGACATCACTCAATGAATGAACGTGACTCTATCTGCCAAACCAAACCACAGAGAGCAACAAACCTTCCCCTTCTCCAACCTGTCAATGCCTGTCATGAGGATACACAGAATGCCCCAACAGCACAGGTGATAGTCCTCCCTCACAAGACAGACCAAGGAACCCAGCTCTGCTTGACCCACACACTTTCAACACGCTGACTAATACATGTAGCCATCAAACCTCCATTATGGCAGTCCAGTATTCTTGATCATCATGTGAGAACTTGTTTACATAATATACTGTGCATAGTGAATCCCACCCATTTCTGAAACCTGATTAGAACAAAGGTAGGGTGATTACTTCAATTGTGTCATGTGTCATACTAATAGCATACAGACAATGAAAGCTGATGATGATGAGAGCGACATCACAGCTGTGAGCTGACAGAGAACACACAAGTATCATGTTCAGCATTGCCTCAAACTAACAGTCTGTCTTCACTGCCACTGCCGTGTTCCATTATCTCAACTAGTACAGGACAGACACACCACCAATGACACGGACAGTGGACCAGCCAATGCACACGCACACACACACACACACACACACACACACACACACACACAGAGGAAAAGCCTGCCTTTGACACACATACAAACACCAGCATAGCTATCAGAAACACAAAAAACACAAACATCCATGACTGCGCCAATCTGTCAAAAGCCTGTTCTTTCAAGTCCTGCACACCAGGGTAGAATTAACTGATAACTGACTGAGTTGTATTTGCAGTGACAGGTCCTGACCGAAGCGTCTACCAACAGTATGTGTAGCACTGCATCCCTTGTGGCTGTACAGAAGTGCCCACCTTCACACAGTCCTAACAGGCTGTCTAACATCTGAGCGCACACAGTCCCACACAGCATCCACCATGGAACCAACAGTGGGGACTGACACATCCAACTTGTATCACGATATCTGAGCCAACAACAGGAAACTACACATCCAACTTGTATCACAATGTCTGGCCTGGACACCATGCCAGGACCTACACCGACAGAAGAGTTTGCTGCCTGCAGTAAAGATCTCCACCTCCTCCTCCTTCCCCATGGGATCACAGCAACTTGTCCCAGTTGAAGTCGTCCACGATGTCGTCGCTGGAGTGCAGGAAGTTGGGCTGGCTGGCCACACCCTGGGAGGAAAACCCATCACCTGGAGCCTGCCACATACACACCTCACACTTAGTGCCCAGAGAAATAGTGTCCCCTAATGCCTGCACCCACCCACCTCACACTTAGTGCCCTGAGAAATAGTGTCCCCTAATGCCTGCACCCACCCACCTCACACTTAGTGCCCTGAGAAATAGTGTCCCCTAATGCCTGCACCCACCCACCTCACACTTAGTGCCCTGAGAAATAGTGTCCCCTAATGCCTGCACCCACCCACCTCACACTTAGTGCCCTGAGAAATAGTGTCCCCTAATGCCTGCACCCACCCATCTCACACTTAGTGCCCTGAGAAATAGTGTCCCCTAATGCCTGCACCCCACCCACTTCACATTTAGTGCCCTGAGAAATACTGTCCCCTCAGACCTGCACCCCATCCACCTCTCACACTTAATGCCCTGAGATATACCGTTCCCCGACACCTGCACCCCACCACCTCACATTTGGTGCCCCTGGGAAATGCTGTCCCCTGACATGCAGTCTGAACCAACAACAGGGTACTATACATCAAACTCTGCAAATAAACAAAACCAATTTTCTTAGCGAGCAGAATTTTTTAGGTCAAGTCAAGTGGAATGACATGTGTTTAGCATGATAAATTCTGCTGAAGGCAGGATGATTAGCAACTCTGTGTAAGTGTCCTGCTGACTCCATAGTCAAGGAGTAGCCCCACGAGAAACAAGAACTGGATTTTGTTCTATGCATCTTCCAGATCTATTGCAGCTGCCAGTGTTTCTTCCTTCTTTGGAATCCTTCGTATACTTCATAGGCAAAAGTGGCTGCATTTCCTTATGTACTTTTACCTGTTCGTTAGCCTCCTTGATTGGGCGTGACGATTCGTCTATTTTCAAGGTCTCTTGCAAGTTTTCTTGATATTCGTTCTGTGAGCTTTCCTACTATATTTTGCATAGTCAGTATGTGATAGTCATTCAGCTAACTGTGACCTTTCCTGTTTTGGTAAAGCTTTCAGGTAACTGTGTGTCCAGTCTTCTGGGACACAGCCTTTATGAAAACTGTCCTAGTGGAGACTGAAGAAATGGATTCTGTCTGTCTTCTGTGAGCTGTTTGACATCTGGCTATTATACTTTGTCTGGGCCTGAAGCACTATCCTTGCATCTAGCCATTGCGTTATCCAGTTCAGGTGTTGTAATTTCATTGTCAATGCCATTCTGAGCACCCCCCCCCCCCCCACACCAATCCCTCCCCTCCCCACACACACATGCACTGTAAGGTGGTTAGATGAGCAGTGAATTTATGATGTTTGCTGTATGTTAGTCACAGTCGGTGGAGTTCACAATCATCATGAGGATAATGATGGTGATAGCACTGGCAAGAAACGAAATACACAATTCTAAAAGAAGCAATTTTCCCCTGTGGGTAATGATACAAGTATCATTTATTGTCATAATAACAACTTATGCACCTGTAATTGCTGATGACTTCAGCAGTTACTGCAAAGTACTACTATGAGACAGTGAAGTCTACATCAAAGAGTCTATGAAATATTTTCTAAGGTCTTTTTTGAAGGTGATAAAGTTCCAGATGGATAAACCTGAAAATACAAAGCTAGTTCCGAACATGTCAATTTGAGTATGTGGTGGACTATAATTGTTAGAACTATATCAACATGAGGTATTGTGGGGTCAAATAATTGAGTATACATATGTACAGCTTTTGTCGAAATCTAGTTGTGTTTGCAGTGGCTGTATGTTTAATTTAGTTTGTTTCTTTGAGGTTAATAAGGAAGAATCTGCAGAAGTATATTTGCAGCTCTTCTGTACACTGAATTTAGTTTTCTATGGTGACTCTTTGCTGCACAGTCCTACACTACAGATGCACAGCCGATGTGAGAGAGACAGTGAGCCTGGAGAAACATTTCATGAGCATCTGCATCTGCGTGTCACTGTATGCCTTCAGTTGTTTGAGCCTAAAGAGACTGTGAGTGAGTTAGCTTGTCAAACACAGACTGCCACTTCAGTTGCTTGTCCATCATTACTCCCATGACTCATTGTTCATGCACTTGTTCTATGGTGTTACCATCTATAGTCAGACTGAGACTTAAAGTTTATGCTTGGTGTTTCTGTCTAGAAGTGATTGCCATGCGTTTCATCTTCTTAGGATGAACTATCATGGAATCATAAGAGAGAGAGAGATAGAGAGAGAGACAGACAGACAGACAGACAGACAGAGAGAGAAGAGAGAGACAGACTGACAGACAGACAGATGGAGAGACAGAGAGACAGACAGATGACTGTGGATCTGTCAGTACCTGTGATGTCAGCAGTGTGGTTTCAGACGGTAAGTTCATCTGACTGCTGGAGGATTCTGGCATGTTGAAACGACCTGCTAACAGCCATCCAACAAGATCACCAACAGCACCTCACAGAAATCACCAACAACACAACAACACCATACAGAAATCACAAACACCACACAGAAATCACCAACAACACCACACAGAAATCACTGACAGGCCAACACAGCAATCACCGACATCACTACAAAGAAATCACCAGCAATGTCGCACAGAAATCACCAACATCAACACACAGAAATCACCAACAATACCACACAGAAATCACCAACAATACCACACATAGAAATAGAAATCCACCACCAACACCACACAGAAATCACCAGCAGTGCCACACAGAAATCATCAACATCACCACACAGAAATCACCAAAAACATCACCCACAAATCACCACCAACATCCACAGAAATAACCAGCAGTGCCACACAGAAATCATCAACATCACCACACAGAAATCACCAACAACATCACCCAGATATCACCACCAACATCACCCAGAAATCACCAACAACGCCACACAGAAATCACCAATACCACACAGAAATCACCAACACCACACAGAAATCACCAGCAGTACCACACAGAAATCACCAGCAGTACCACACAGAAATCACCAGCAGTACCACACAGAAATCATCAACATCACCCACACAGAAACCACCACAACATCACACACACAGAAATCATCAACATTACCACACAGAAAATCACCAACAACATGACAACACCACACACAAATTACCAACAACACCACACAGAAATCACCACCAACATCACCCAGAAATCACCAACAACACCACACAAAAATCAACCGACAATATCATACAAAAATCACTGACAACACCACACAGAAATCACCAACATACCACAGAGAAATCACTGCCAATATCACACACACAGAAATCACTAACAACACCACACACAAATCACACACAACATCACACAGAAATCACCAACAACACCACACAGAAATCACCAACAACACCACACAGAAATCACCGACATCATAACGCAGAAATCACACCAATAACATAACACAGAAATCACCGACAATATCACACAGAAATCACCTACAATACCACACAGAAATTACCAACATCACCACACAGAAATCACCAATAACAATACACAGAAAATCACCAACAATATCATACAAAAATCACCAACAATACCACATGTAGAAATCCACCACCAACACAACACAGAAATCACCAACAATACTACACAGAAATCACCACACACACAATCACCAACAACATCACACAGAAATCACCGACAAAACCACACAGAAATCACCATTATCACCACACAGAAATCACCAACACCACCACCCAGAAATCATCGACAACACCACACAGAAATCAACCGACAATACCACAGAGAAATCACTCACAACACCACACACACAAAATCACCAACATCACCACACAGAAATCACCAACAACACCACACAGAAATCACCTGCAACACACACAGAAATAACCAACAACACCACACAGAAGTCACTAACAATACCACACAGAATTCACCAACAATACCACATGTAGAAATCCACCACCAACACCACACAGAAATGACCAACAATACCACACAGAAATCACAACACAGAAATCAAATCACCAACAACATGACAAAAACCACACAGAAATCATCAACAACACCACACACACAGAAATCACCATTATCACCACACAAAAATCACTAACACCACCACCAAGAAATCACTGACAACACACACACAAATCAACCGACAATACCACAGAGAAATCACTGACGACACCACACAGAAATCACCAACATCACTAGACAGAAATCACCTACAACACCACACAGAAACCACGTGCAATACCACACAGAAATCACCAACAACACCATACAGAAATCACCAAAACACCACACAGAAATCACCAACAACACCACACAGAAGTCGCCACCACTAATACCACGCAGAAATCACCATGAACACCACACAAAAAAACACCAAACACCATATAGAAATCATCAAACACCACACAGAAATCACCAACAGCACCGCACAGAAATCACAGACAAAACCACACAGACATAACCAACAACACAACACAGAAATCACCAACAAGACAACAGTGAAATCGCCAACAAGACCACACAGAAATCACCCAACAACACCACACAGACATCACCAACAACATGACAACACCAACAGAAATCACCAACAACACCACACACAAATCACCTACAACACCACACAGAAATCACCAACAATACCATACAGAAATCACCAACAACACCACACAGAAATCACAGACAACATCACACAGAAATCACCAACACCACACAGAAATCACCTACAACACCAACCAGAAATCACCTACAAGACCACACAGAAATCACCAACAACATGACAACACCACCCAGAAATTACCAACAACACCACACAGAAATCACCAACAACATCACCCAGAAATCACCAACACCGCACAGAAATCAACCGACAATATCATACAGAAATCACAGCCAATATCATACAGAAATCACTGAAAAGACCACACTAAAATCACCCACAACACCACATACCAATCACTAGCAACACCACAAAAGAATCACCAACATCACCACACAGAAATCACCAGCAACACCACACACAAAATCAAAACAACATACATAAATCACCAACAACATCACACAGAAATCACCAGCAACACCACACAGAAATCACTGACATCACCACGCAAAAAAAAAAACCAATAACACAACAAAGAAATCACCAACAATAGCACACAGAAATCACCAACAACACCACACAGAAATCACACCAACAATACCATACAGAAATCACTAACATCACCACACAGAAATCACACCAACAATACCAATCAAAATCACCACCAACAATACCACACACAGAAATCCACACTCAAAACCACACAGAAATCACCAACAACACCACACACACAAACACCAACATCACCACACAGAAATCTCCTGCAACACCACACAGAAATCACCAACAGCACCACACAGAAATCATCTGCAACACCACACAGAAATCACCAACAACACACAGCACAGAAATCACCAACAACACCACACAGAAATCACCAACAACAACACACGGAAATCACCACCAATACCACACAGAAATCACCAACAACACCACACAGAAATCACCAAACACCACACAGAAATCACCAACAGCACTGCACAGAAATCACCAACAGCACCGCACAGAAATCACAAACATTATCACACAGAAAAACAACAAACGTCACCACACAGAAATCACCAACAACACCACACAGAAATCACCACCAAGACCCCACAGAAATCACCAACAAGACCCCACAGAAATCACCAACATCACCACACACAAATCACCAACATTACCACACACAAATCACCAACAACATGACAACACCACACAGAAATCACGAATAACACCACACACAAATCACCATTATCACCGCACACAAATCACCACCAACACCACACAGAAACCACCAATACCACCACACAGAAATCACAGACAACAACACACACAGAAATCACCAACAACACCACACAGAAATCACCAACAACATGACAACACCACACAGAAATCACCAACACCACCACACACAAATCACAACTATCACCATACAGAAATCACCAACAACATCACACAGAAATCACCAGCAACACCACACAGAGAACACCAACATCACCACACAGAAATTACCAACAACAACACCCCAAAAAATCACAAATATCACCACACATAAATCTCCAGATCACCACACATAAAATCACCAACACCACCACACAGAAATCACCAAATCACCACACAGAAATCACCATTATCATCATCACACAGAAATCACCAACAACACCACACAGAAATCATAGACAACACCACACACAGAAATCACCAACAACACCACACACAAATCACAGACAACACCATACAGAAATCACAGACAACACCACACAGAAATCACAGACAACACCACACAGAAATCACAGACAACACCATACAGAAATCACCACCAACAACACCACACAAAGATCACCAACATCACCAAACAGAAATCACTGACAACACCACACAGAAATCATCGACAACACGACACAGGAATCACCAACAACACCACACAGAAATCACCAGCAACACCACACAGAAATCACCAGCAACACCACACAAGAAATCACCACACAACACCACACAAATCACCCACAACGCCACACCCACACCACCCATGTCACCACACAGTCATCACCCACATTCAACAATGTCACCACACAGTCATCACCGATGTCACCGCAAAGTCATCATCAAAATTATCAATCAGACATTTGTAGTATCACCATGGGAATATCCTGCCCTTCATCTCAGTAGAACTACAATCCATACAACACAAATTACATGACTACTGCCCTTACCACACACAGTACACAATTACAGCCCTTACCACACAAAGTACACAACTACAGCCCTTACTACACAAAGTAAACAACTACAGCCCTTACCACACAAAGTACACAACTACAGCCCTTACTACACACAGTACACAACTACAGCCCTTACCACACAAAGTACACAACTACAGCTCTTACCACACACAGTACACAACTACAGCTCTTACCACACACAGTACACAACTACAGCCCTTACCACACAAAGTACACAACTACAAACCTTACCACACAAAGTACACAACTACAGCCCTTATCACACACAGTACACAACTACAGCCCTTACCACACAAAGTATACAACTACAGCCCTTACCACACAAAGTACACAACTACAGCCCTTACCACACAAAGTACACAACTACAGCCCTTACCACACAAAGTATACAACTACAGCCCTTACCACACAAAGTGCACAACTACAGCCCTTACCACACAAAGTACACAACTACAGCCCTTACAGCACAGAGTACATAACTACAGCCCTTACAGCACAGAGTACATGACTACAGCCCTTACAGCACAAAGTACATAACTACAGCCCTTACAGCACAAAGTACACAACTACAGCCTCCACAAAATAAATGCCCCTTTCAATTTCCCTCTGAACCTGCACTTGTCACATACACACACTGATCAACACGCATGAATGCATATTCACCTACACACACACACACACACACACACACACACACACACACACACACACACACACACAAAACACACACACGCACACTCACACACACACACACACACACTCACACAAGCATACACACAGACTGACACTCTGACAGACAGATGCCAATCCATCTTGCACTCTGTAGCCAGCATCTGGCAGCAGGGTGAAGACAAACATGACTACATCTCCCTCTCACACCTCTCACACCTCTCCACCCCTTCATGACCCCCGACCTGAGTTGTTGGGGTTCTGACTGTTGAGCAGCCCAGTCTGGTTGAAGAAGTTGTTGAGGGAGGAGGCCAGGTCCACCAGCTGCTCCTGGTTCAGAGAGGACCAGCTGCTCTGATCAGCTTGTTTCACTGTGTCCATCAGACCTGAAAAACACAACACACTCCACCTGTAAGCTGACTGCTAAACCACACACTGCACCTGTCAGCTACCTGCAATACACCACACACTGCACCTGTCAGCTGACTGCTACACCACACACTGCGCCTGTCAGCTACCTGCAATACACCACATACTGCACCTGTCAGCTACCTGCAATACACCCACACTGCATCTGTCAGCTTGCCTCGTGTCCATCAGACCTGAAACACACCACACACTGCACCTGTCAGCTATCTGCTACAAGATACACTGCACCTGTCAGCTTGCTTCATCATGTCCATCAGACCTGAAACACACCCCACACTGCGCCTGTCAGCTATCTGCTACACTACACCCCACACTGCACCTGTCAGCTGTCTGCTACACTACACCCCACACTGCACCTGTCAGCTATCTGCTACACTACACCTCGCACTGTAACTGTCAGCTGACTGCTACAACACAAGCTGCACCTGTCAGCTGACTGCTACAAAACACACAGCACCTGTAAGCTTACTGCTACAATACACACTGCACCTGTCAGCTGACTGCTACATCCCACACTGCACTGGTCAGCTGACTGTACTGCTACAACACACACACTACCTGTCAGCTGACTGTAACAATACACACTGCACCTGTCAGCTGACTGTAACAACACACACTGCACCTGTCAGCTGACTGTAACAACACACTGCACCTATCAGCTGACTGTAACAACACACACTGCACCTGTCAGCTACCTGCTACACTACACCCCCCACACTGCACCTGTCAGCTGACTGCTACATCACACCAGCGTACCTTTGCATCAGCCTACACTGACTACACTTGACAGATGACTGTCAATGGTGTTAACCTACACTGACTACACTTGACAGATGTCTGACCCTGGTATTAACTACACTGACCACACTTGACAGATGTCTGACCCTGGTGTTAACCTACGCTGACCACACTTGACAGATGTCTGACCCTGGTGTTAACCTACACTGAAGACACTTGACAGATGTCTGACCCTGGTGTTAACCTACACTGACCACACTTGACTGATGTCTGTCAATGGTGTTAACCTACACTGACCACACTTGACAGATGTCTGACCCTGGTGTTAACCTACACTGACCACACTTGACTGATGTCTATCAATGGTGTTAACCTACACTGACCACACTTGACAGGTGACTGTCAATGGTGTTAACCTACACTGACCACACTTGACTGATGACTTTCAATGGTGTTAACCTACACTGACCACACTTGACTGATGTCTGTCAATGGTGTTAAGCTACACTGACCACACTTGGCAGATGTCTGACCCTGGTGTTAACATACACTAACCACACTTGGTGAATTCAAAGCCCTGAACACATTGGGCTAATGTCTGTCCTAAGCGTTAATCTACAGACTAGGCAGACATGTGACCAATGCACTAACAGACACAGACCAGCACTGAGCAGGTTTTGAAAACCTTGTGACATGGTCTGTGACAGTGCTCTGTGTGAGTAAAGGCATGGTAGTGTGTGTACAGGTATGTGACTGGGTAGGCAGCTGTCTCATGTTGTGTGTACAGGTATGTCACCGAGTAGGCAGAAGCCATATGTTGTGTATACAGGTATATCACTAGGTAGGCAGCTGCCTTATGTTGTGTGTACAGGTATGTCACTGAGTAGGCAGCTGCCTTATGTTGTGTGTACAGGTATGTCATTGGGTAGGTAATTTGCTTATATTGCATGTACAGGTACGTCAGTGGGTAGGCAGCTGCTCTGATGTTTGTGTGTACAGGTATGTCAATGGGTAGGTAATCAGCTTATGTTAAGTACAGGTATGTCACTGGGTAGGCAGCTGCCTCATGTTGTGTGTACACGTAAGTCACAGAGTAGGCAGCTGCCTTATGTTGTGTGTACACGAAAGTCACAGAGTAGGCAGCTGCCTTATGTTGTGTGTACAGGTACGTCACTAGGTAGGCAGCTGCCTTATGTTGTGTGTACAGGTATGTCACTGGGTAGGTTATTAGCTTATGTTGTGTGTACAGGTATGTCACTGGGTAGGCAGCTGCTTAATGTTGTGTGTACAGGTATGTTACTAGGTAGGCAGCTGCCTTATGTTGTGTGCACATGTATGTCACTAGGTAGGTAGCTGCCTTATGTTGTGTGTTCAGGTATGCCACTTGGGAAGCAACTGCCTTATGTTGTGTGTTTAGGTATGTCACTGGGTAGGTAGTTGGCTTATAGTGTTACATGTGTAAGCATGTAACTTCAACTAGGTAGCTACCTGGTTTACACAGATATCTAAGTATCCATGGACTGGTTTATAAAATGCTATGCTGCATTCATGCTGTGTAAGGTAAGATAATGTTGCTTATAGCTCAGCCGAACGCAAAGGGCTATATCAGGGCTGTCACCACTTTAAAATCAATTCACAGGTCAAAATAAAATTTTTTTTTGAATTTAAAAAAAAACAAACAAAAATCACCCCTGTCACATATCTTTTTAAAATACATCTTCTAATAGCATACCGTAAACCTTGTTAAAAATCTTTCTTCCATAAAATCTTAGATCAGATGAAAAATGTTAATCTCTTTCAGAAACTCAAAGATCATGTCAGGTGGGGCATCTCTGAACAGGTTTTTCATGGAGTCTGCTGTAAAGTGTTTATGTCTCACATCGTGCAAGTCCCAACAATCTAAAAGAATATGTTTCACTGAGAGTGGAACATGACATGGAATGCACCACGGAGCTTTTTCACCTTGTACATGATAAGAACTGGTACAAAACGAGTGGCCTGTGCACAAGCGGCACAAGACGTGTTTCTTCTTTGCAGCTGACTTGGGAACATGGTAAAAACTCTTTCAGGTTTGGATGGATTTTAAATAGTTTGTTATCGTCTGCAATGTCCATTCTTCTTGCCAGATGTCTTTGACATAATCATTAACTTTGGGTTTTTGATCCATGTAGGGGATAGATATGTTAGATAGTTTCCCTGTTGTGGCATTCTTGGCCAAATGATCAGCCCTTGCATTCCCTCCGATGCCAACGTGACAGAGAACCCAAGCCAGAACGATGTTGTGACCTTCTGCTTTCAACTTGGTAGAAAGTTAAAAAAAAAAAAAAGGTGTAGAAGTTCAGGATGATGGAGGTTACAGCCAGCTATCACCTCCAAAGCTGACAGTGAATCAGACAAAATCAGAAAGTTCTTGTTTGAAGATTGAGAGATTATCTTCAATGCTAGAACCAGGGCTGTAAGTTCAGCAGAGTAAACAGAAGCATCTGGTGGAATATGTTCTAATAATATTTGAGAAGGAGCACCAGGGCAATAAGCTGCACAGGCCACTCCTTTTTCAGATTTGGAAAGTGAAAATTCTTTTGAAGGATGGAAACTTGGAACAGTTTCAGCAAAAAGGGACTTGTCGGCCAAGGAACTAGTGGAATCTTTCCGGTACGAGGGCTAAATGAAAGCGGATCTCTGGAGTGAAGAAAGTCCATGGAAGGTCATCAGAAAACTTAGAAAAGTCACTAACTACTCCAAGGTCTATACCAGCTTTGTTCAAATAGGGAAGAATATGAATCCCAAGGGTGGAATGGAACTGGTGTGGTCATCGAATTTCTTTTGGAACTTGGGCTTGAAAACACAGTCATATGCAGGGGTTTTGAGTTTCAAAAGACAGACAGTAGTTCAAGGCAAGTTTCAGTCGGCGATTTGAGAGGGATGGTTCTCCTGCCTTGGCATACGAGCTATAAACAGGGGTGGTGCAGAATGCACTCAGACACAATCAAAACCCTTGAAGGTGAATAGGGTCAAGACTTTTCATGTAGAATGGTCTGGCCGAGCCATAGACTACACACCCATAGTCCAGTTTGGAGTGGATCAGAGCCCTGTAAACATGGAGGAGAGTTTTCCTGTCAGCACCCCAATCTGTGTGTGCCACAACTCACAGAATGTTCAGTGCTTTCTGACATGCAGTTTTTACGTGTTGAATATGACTTTTAAAGTTCACTTTTTCATCAAAAAAACACCCAGAAATTTGGCTTCTTTTACAGCCGGAATGGTAGACTTGTCCATACGAATTTCAGGATCAGCAGAACAACTGATGAAAATTGTGGAAAATGGATTGAACAAGTACTAGAGAAGGTAAACCCATTTTCCTCGGCCCACAGTTGAATCTTACTGATAAACAGTTGGAGTCGACACTGTACACTGGTGTAAGAGGCTCCAACTGCATATAGCGTGAAGTCATCAACGAACAGAGAGGACTCTGGTCTACCCGATTTCACAATGTTGTTGATTTTGATGCTGAAAAGGGCAGGAGAAAGGATGCTCCCCTGAGGCACACCCAACTCCTGCCCATGGATGTCAGACAGCGTGGTGCCAACATGCACCTGGAACTGCCGATCAGCCAGAAAGTTTTGAATAAACAGGAGCAGATGACCACGAAAAAACCAAGTCTGTGAAGATCCACAAGGATTCCTGATTTCCAGGTGGTATCGTACGTTTTTTTTTTTCTAGGAAAAAAAAAGCTAGTGACCACATGCTGTTTATTGATGAAGGTGTTGCGGATGGTGGTTTCCAGACTGTCTAAATGGTCAACTGTTGAGTGGTACTTCCGGAACCCGCACTTTTTACTGGCTAAAAGGCCATCTGTTTCCAGCTTCCACATCAGACGGGAGTTGACCATCTTTTCCATTAGCTTTCAGAGGCAGCTGGTCAGAGCTACTGGATGATAGTTTGAAGGGTTGGCAAAGTCCTTTCCAGACTTAGGGATTGGAACGATCAGGGCTTTCCGCCAGGAGGGTGGAAAGCACCCTGCGGTCCAGATATGGTTGTAGACTTTAAGAAGGGTCTGGAGACACTTCTGGGGGATGTTTCAAAACCTGATAATGAATATCATCCAGACCAGGGGCAGAATCGTTGCAGGTTTGCAGAGCTGATTTCAGTTCATCGACTGAAAAAGTTAGATTGCAGACTTCAGAGTTGTCTGATGTGAAACTGTATGAAGATTTTTCTCTAAGTTGTTTGTTTCTTAACCCTTTTGCCGCCGACGTCGCCGTTTGGCGCGACAACGTGGCTCACCGCTGACGTTGCCATTTGGCGACCAACTAGGGTTACCCAACTCCGGATATTCTCCCTCTCCATGTTCATCAGGTAGAAAACCAGCAATAAACGTCATAGTTGAGGGATGATCTGGCCTGTGCTCACAGCCATTTGCTCTGTCAGAGCACTGTTCAGTTAAGTGTTTTTATCGATTTTATTCCGATTGTTTTTCTATTCACCATGACCACAACCAAGCACTTCATGTACTCAACCTTGCCGTACATTTACCACAGATCAGGTGCTGGAAATATTGAACAGATGGTCAGTTGTTCCTGATTCAGATGAAGAAGACCCAGATAGTGACCAAAAATAATGTGGGATAGAGAGAGGTTGACCAAATTTCTGCAATGTGAGGTGTTAGACCGTAGCCACGTGGTGGGGGAGAGACAAGCTGATAGGAGATCAGACCAGATGCAGGCTCAGCACATGTGCCCAGTGTTTTGGCGATCAGCCAACCAACACAGAACAGAACTGACTGTTGAAAGCCTGTGTGATGTGGGCCAAGCCAGACGATTAGCTAAGACTGGTAGAAGGCCATGAACTTCACTTGCAGCTAGCTTGCGGGTCAAAACTGAAGAGGGCGTGGCTGACTGACACGTGTCAGAGGTGAGCCTGTTTGAGTGGGATTTATGATCAGCTGAATGGCTTGAAAGGGTTCAGTGACCAACAGGCACATGAATGACTTTGTTTTCATAAAAAAGATATTGCTTTCAACAGTGAGAGTGAAAGGTGTGTGTGTGTGTGTGTGTGTGTGTGTGTGTGTGTGTGTGTGTGTGTCCTTTTTTTTTACATGTGTACCAGTTAGGCATAAGAATGTGTGTGTGTGGGGGGGGGGGGGGGGGGGAAGGGGGTCCCAGCTTTCGGAGCAGTTGGATTTATGGCTATTTCTTCCATTTTTCTGTGGGAAATACCATACTTTCTGGTCTTCAATTGTGAGCGGAGTATTTTTCCTCCCTTGTTGAGAGTCTGTCGGCATGCTGTCTTCTTCTTTCTTTTACATTGAGAAAGAAATATAACATTATTTTTTTTTTCATTTGCATTTTTTTTGCACTTGAAATTACTAAAAATTTGAAATTGTCATGGAATAACTATTACTAACATGTTTTACTTTCATAAAAATACAGTGTATCTCCTCCATTTTACAAAAAATAGCATGAGAATTGGTTGTTTAGTTTCAGAGATATCTGCGTTTCACATATGCTTGTATGAAATAAGACTTTTGGGGGAAAATGGCTGGCGATGGGAATTCATGTAAAACAGAACATGGCGGGCGGTGAAAGGGTTAAAAAGGCTGCAGATTTACTTGAAGTTTATGAGTTCTGTTGAATAGTAGAGGCTAGCAGATTGGCAACAGCTTGTTTGTCAGTAATCAGAGCATGGGCAAGTTTCAGGTGATGAATTGAGGGGTTGGTGTTCTTCCCTTTCATTTTTCTGATGATGTTCCAGACTTTTTTCTGGGATGTTTTAGATGTCAGCCTGGAGCAGAAGTTTCTCCAAGACTGACATTTACTGATTTTGAAAGTGTGTCTCATTTTGGCACAGACTTTCTGATGGGCTCGAACACTGGGACCTGAAGGTCTTTGGAATACCCGACACTGAGGCTGTTTGCGTACCTGTGAGATTGTGTGGCAGTCAGATTTAAACCAAGGTGTTTGGGGCAGCTGGAGTTTGCCGGCAGACATTGGACTACAGATTTTAGCACACTTAATCAAAGTATTGGTTAGAGATTCTGCAAGGTCTGGACTTTGAAGAATGTCAATTTCCTGGAGCTCCTTTGAAATATTTGCAGCAAAAAGACCCCAATTAGCCTTCTTATAATTAAAGTGTTGTGAAATAGAGGCGTTTTCAGTTATATGGGTTTTTTATAGAATAGGAAAATGGTCACTTCCATGCAGATGGTCATGGACAGACCACAGATAGTCCAGGACCAGCGAGGGGTCACATATCGACAAACCTAAACACAAAAGTGTACCCGTGGAAGAGTGGAGTAAGCTGGAGATCCATCATTCAGACAACACAAAGCGAACTCTGAAAAGATATCTTAGAGAAGGAGACCTCTGGGTGATGAATTCACACTAACCCAAAGAGGACTGTGTCCAATGAAGTCACCCAACAGCAAAAAAGGTCCCAGGAAGTTCTCTAATCAGACTGACAAGGTCCTGATAACAAAGTGGGACAGAAGGTGGCAGAGATATTATGAACAAGCTGTAACAGTTTGATGGAGAGTGACTCTTGCAGCTACTGCCTGAAGAGGGGTAGCCAGAGAGACAGGATAAACAGCAAAGTTTTGTGTATAAGAAGGGCAACACCGCCCGTTAGTCCCAGTGTGGATGGTTGTGCAGGTTTGGAAAGAATATTGAAGCCAGAAAGAGTGAAGGTCTTCTGGCTTTGAATTTTTGTTTCCTGAAGAGCTACTATGTGAGGTTTCAGTGTCTGACACAAAAGCTGCAACTCCTCAAAGTTTGAATTTAATCCACGACATTCCAATGAATTATTTACTGTCCATGGCGTAGAGGATGAATAGGAGAGAAATCAGTTCATCTCAGAGTCGTCATCTGCATCCAATGGAGTGTATTTGTTTTTGAGTTGGACTGGATTGTTTTGTTCTCCAGACTACTGGAAGACTTGCCCGCAGGTGAAGACGATTTCGGTTTTGGAGATGGTGGAGATTTCTTTTTCATCTCCACGCTCAGTTGTACTCCCTTGCCTGCATGGGCACCACTCACGAATGTTTGAGGCCGGGGGGCTGGCTTTTTATTCTGCCCAGCAGCAGATGGATTAGACTACTGGGCAGTTTAAGGGGTGGTGATTTATTGCCCCCACTAGGGGCATCCACTTTGGGTGGGAGGTGGTGGATTTGGTTCCACCAGGGCTTGACAATTTACCTTGCAATGTTTTTGTGAAAATTAACTCATCAGTCTGACAGCAGAGACAGAACAGGTTGATACTTCCTTTACAGCTGAAGCATACGAACAGACTGAAGAGGACTGATTACCAAGAACCCGCTTCCGTGCCTCCAAAAAGGAGATTTTCTTTTCTGTTTTTATTTTTTAGATGTTCGACTCCTGGATCCAAACTGGGCAACTGCATGAAGAGGAGGCGTGGTCGCCACTGCAGTTTGCACAGCGAGCCCGGATCTTTACACGGCCCATCATGGGTTGCCTTGCAGCAAGCACCACACACCTCCCCAGAACAGTCATCTCTGACGTGTCCGAACTTTTGGCACTTGAAGCACCACATCAGAGATGGAATATACCATTGAACACGGACATTCAAGTAGCCCACTTTGACGACCTGAGGTAATGAAAGGAAGCAGAATATCAGAAAGAGGGTGTTGGTGGGCACTCTTTCTGAACCTTTCTAACTGTCACCCTATGCACCTCTATCACACCTTGGGATGCTAGTTCTACCTTGATCTTCACCTCCGAGACGCCTCTGAGATCTGGGCATCAAACATTCACGCTGTGTACATGCATGCATGTGTGTTGTGTGTGCATACATGCATGCGTTGTGTCTGTATGCATGCATGGGCATTTGTCAGTGTGTGTGTGTGTGCGTGTGTGTGTGTGTGTGTATGAGAGAGAGTGAGCATTTGGGTGTTGTGTGCAAATGCACACGTGTATCCATATGTGTACATAATGCATGCATGAAAACGTGTGTACATAGGCACATCTTTATCTCCATATAACATCAGATCACACAAACCATCGTTCAAAACACAAAGGATAAAAGGCAATAATAAACGCAAAAAAATTATGAATATAAACATATTATTAGAAGTGCATACACATGCGTGTGCATGCATGCAAGTGTGCACACACGCATGCACACACTCATACACATGCACATACTCTCACACACACTCACATACACACACTCACATACACACACTCACAGACTTCAAAGTATAAAGGATAAAAGAAACTATCAAACAGCCAGAAATTTATTATCTATACACACTATTAATAGTCAATGCTGTGTATGTGTGTGTGTGTGTGTGTGTGTGTGTGGGGGGGGGGGGTTTACAACCTAACTCATAGCTGTCTGGGCCTTTTCAAATGTAGTGTATGTCTATGTTCTCTGTTACATGTATGTTCTCTATTACATGTATTTGTTATATAATTGAACATTACACGATTTACTTTTTGTAGTGATACTTGAAAATAAGTAAATGTTGTACTCATAGGATTTGTTAGTTATTGCAGTAATAGTATTTGTAGTTGGGTGTAGGGTGTACTATTGTATATGAAAATGGTGAATGCAGTATGATTTTGTAAAGCGCCCAGAGAAATTGGTTTGATTAGATGCTATATAAGAAACCATTATTATTATTACTATTATTATTATTAAAAGTACAGCACACACACACACACATACATGCACAAGCACACACACACACACCACACTTCTCTCTCTCTCTCTCCCCCCTCTCTCTCTCACACAAAACACATGCACACACATACACACACACACACACACACACACAAGCACACGCACACACTCACTTTCTCTCTCCCCTTCTTGCTCTCTCTTTCACACACACACACACACACACACACACACACACACACACACACACACACACACACACACACACACACACACACACAATGTCTACAAAACAAAGGGAAAAGCAATCAATAAACAAATTCTTCCATACCACTGTTTTTAAAAAGACATGCTCACACAATGTCAGTTACTCTGAGATTGCACAATCCTGAGTACACAGAGAAGTAAGCCCATGATAGTCCCAATAGGAAATGCATTGTGACTCTGTCCATCCATGCCTCACCAGAGAAGAGAAATGACAAGGCACAATAGCTGCGGGATACATTCCTTAGGTTCTGACTGTACAGAGAGGAAAGGTGTACACCAAGAAAGAGGCGTAGTGAAAGACGTTGGCTGCATGCCACATCACATCATCTGACCCCAAAGAAGATATATACTGGCAAATCTTTCCAGACATATAAAAGAAAAACAACAACAACACACACACTGAAGGCTGACAACACATAGCAACATGGAGGTGTTCCCTGAGGAGTTACTGAACACCCACTGTATCCCTGCCTGTAATTGTTTCCCAGTACCTGTTCCCTCCACACTTCCCTCCTCCACCTTCTCCACAGGTGGTAGGCAGACGGTGACTGCTGATGAGGTCCAACAACTGGACTCTGCTCCATCCCTTAGGTCAATTCAGGTCCCTTATTAAGACTACATCATGTCTGCATGTACTGAAGGATCACTGGTCGGATTGTCTGCAGTGGTGGCAAAGTTAGTCAGTAAGATGCTATTAAACAGAATACAACCACATCTTGACTCACTGCTGTGGGACAACCAAAATGGCTTCCGCCCACACAGATCAACTGCTCATATCCTGGCACTACGTAGAATCATCGAAGGTTTAAAGCACAATAATCTCAAGGCAACCATTGTGTGTTTGTAGACTTCAGCAAAGCATTTGACAGTGTACATCACGGGAAAATTTATAAAGATTCTAGAGACATACAGCATTCCTGACCAAACAGTGAGAGCCATTAGCAAGTTATACGAGGGTACTTGAGCTAAAGTCCTCTCCCTGATGGCGAAACAGAATACTTTTTAATCTCAGCAGGGGTACTTCAAGGAGACACACTTGCACCTTATCTGTTTGCTGTAGTCATGGACTATCTGATCAGAATGGCTATAACTGGAAAAGACGACGACTTTGGTTTTACTTTGCAGCCCAGAAGAAGTTGATGATATCCTGCTGACAGCTTGACAGATCTCGACTTTGCTGATGACACTGCACTGCTATCCAATGAAATATCACAAGCAAAGAGGCTACAGGAACAGGTTGAAGTTGAAGCAGCTGAAGTTGTACTGCACTGCAATGCTAAGAAAACGAACGAAAGTAATGATGTACAATGAAAGTACTGACGATATGAAATCTATTAGTGGGTAGACATCAAGCAAGTCACCAATTTCAAGTATCTGGGCAGATGGATGGAGAGCTGTCAGAAAGATATCTCTGATCGAAAAGTCCTTGCTCGGTCTGCATGCACAGCTGTTCAGGGGAAGCTACTTAGTTTTGAGAGTCAGGGGAGTTTACAGCTGCAGAGGCCAAGCTGTGAATGCAGGTCAGGGAAAGGGGTGTTTTCTGCAGGCTGCTCCCCACCAGCCAGCTGTGCTGTACTCTGCGAACTGAATGTCATCTGTGTAAAGCCGGTCTGTCAACAATGTGTTCAGCATTGCTGAGCGGCCATTACAAGTGGGGCTGTTGTTTTTGATAATTAGTCGTTGTCATGAAAAAAGTAATATATCTGTGCTCTTGAGATGACTGAATAGGCAAATTCCTGACAATTCTTTTAGTACCAAACTCGACTGGGTTTATTATCCTGTACATAATGTAGATACCGCATGAAAGCTTGTACACACGTGGCCAGGCGATATTCAAACAATGACAACACACACACACAATTGTGCAAAAATGACGTCATCACTTTCTGGGAAGTTAATTTTCCCTAGTTAACTAGTACATAAGTTTGATACATGCCTCTGCTTGGACTACAACAACAAAAATGTTTGATCAGAAAAGTGTGTAAGCCTTGTTTGTTCGGCCCTTTCACTAAGTGTCTCGCACGGGATGGAAAAATAAAGCTGTGCATGTCACACGCTGAAGATGACATGGACTTCTAACCTAAAAAAAAGAACCAAAGATTCATATCTTTATATCCACTGTCGAGTCTGTGTTGCTCTACAACTCGAAAACATGGACCTTAACAAAGCAGATGGAGAACAGCCTTGATAGGACGTATACTCGCATGTTGAGGATGGCATCATATGTCTCTTGGAAGCAGCACATGACTAACAAAGAGCTATATGGATACCTCCCTAAAATAAGTGATAAGATGAGAACACATAGGCTTCGCCTAGCCGGTCACTGTATGTGACATCCAGAGGAAGCTGCTTCACAACTTGTACTGTAGCAGCCAACTGGAGGGACAGCGAACAGGTCACTGGCCTTGAAAACATCAATGAGATCAAGGCAGCTATGTTTGATAGGAACAAGTGGAAGAAGTAAGTCTCAGAGGCTCGACTGGGAGATCGGCCTAACTAACTAACTGACTGGTCGTCAGGTCAACGACATCTCCATCATCTAGCCACTGTGCTCAGTCACAGAAAGGAAACAAGCCAAACCAACATCTGCTCTGTGATCCAAATACAACTCCACTTCCTCCCCCTTCCCCTCCCATGAAAGCTGCCCAAACATTGAGAGCTTTCTCTCACACAGAGAATTTCCAGGCTTGACAGGCAGTGGCAGTCTGGGTCCAGCCTTGGTGGGACCTGTCCATTACACTGAGGGTGTCAAAATAATCAAATCAGATTCACTTTCTGGCAGCAGGAGCTGATACCCCATATGTGGCTTACTTTTCATTCCAAATGGACAGGAGCAGCATTACTACCAGTTTGCAGAGCTGATTTCAGTTCATTCAGTGGAAATGACACATTTTTAGACTTCAGTATTGACAGAGGAAAAATCGTCTGTTTTTCTAAAAAGCAGCAAATATATTTGAGGAGGATGAGTTTTGTTCAATGGTGGAGGCTATCACATTGGCAATGGCTTATTGGTAAACACAGCATCTGCAAGTTTCAGATGATGGATTAAATTCAGCTTGGAATAGAAGTCTCTCCAACACAGATGTTTTCTTACTTTGATTTGGCTTGCAGTTTCTGATGGGCTTGAATATTTGCACGCTTATGTCTTGTGATAAATACACCTCTGAGCTGGCTTTTGTATTTGTGATGTGTTGGCAGTCAGAGTTAAACCAACGTGTTTTAGGCATTTACAGTATGCTGGATGAAATCAGAATACTGTCTTCTGCACATTTTACAAGTATGCCTGTCAGGCTTTCTCCAGGGTCTGGACTCTGCAGAACTTCCTCTTCCATTAGTTCTTTTCTGACATTCCTGCAAACAGGTTCCATGGGAAAGGGCCAGCTACTGGTGACATTTAACTATGGGGACAGTACTCTCTCTGGGAAGGCCAGCCTGAATGTCCCACAGAGAACTGTGTACTGATCATCCTGTCGGATGGTGCCATGATAGCAGCACAAGCTATGTAACTCTGTCCAACAAAAGTGATATCATTACATGCTCTGCTGAGCCCAGTTGCTCCATCTCATCATTTTCCTGTTAGCCTGAGCTTGGTCAAGGAAGTCTCACTACAAGCAGTGTGACAGACAGGACTAGAGCAAGAAATGGTTATTTCACAGATATACATTTATATATATATATATATATATATATATATATATATATATATATATATATATATATATATATATAGTCAACAAAGATTTGAGACCACAGAGCAAAGAGGATTAACATAATTACATAAATCAATGAAAAAAAAAACACCTCAATGTCCTGGTGATAACACCCACAGTATGTAAGCTGCACCCCACCTACTTGTTCAAAAGTTTCAGGGGGAAAAAAACCCAGTTCATTAGCTGCACAAAAATAGCAATGAATAGGCATGATTCCTGGGAGCCATGTACCCCAGTCAGCATGGAATGAAAAGTGCATGTCATGCCTACATCACATGGACATCACTGATGCAGCAACATTCGGAACTGAAGCTGCCCACAGTAACTGCCCAAAGAATCTGCACAGTGCAGTTTTCACACAAAGAGAATAAAACCAGTCTTTACAAATGGTGGATCAGACACACACTTACAATGTGGTAGCCATTGCTTCCACTCTCTTCCTGACATACATGGCAGTATACAGCAGGCTGGGATCAGTGTGTTTGAGTGTGTGTGTGTGTGTGTGTGTGTGTGTGTGTGTGTGTGTGTGTGTGTGTGTGTGTGTGTGTAAGTGATAATTGTTCATGCCCAGTAACTTTTTCACAAGACTGGAATGTTCCTGCCGGTACGGACAGTGGGATGTATACTTTTTAAATCTGAGGATTCAGTGTCGCTTGCAGTCGGGGCATGATGAAGGTGGTGGCAATGACAACTAGTAGTGGTGGGGGTAGGTACAGTGGGTAAAGTACAGCTGTTTATTATTTTTATTGTTGACATGTCGAATACAGACCACATAAAACATGTGGATTAGAAGAAAAGATGTGGATTGCACCATTTAGGTATAACTACAACAATACATGTTAGATCCAGACAGTAGCCACAATACCATGTTGCTATGACAACACCATATTGCTATGATCACAATACTATACTGTCATGATCACATCAAAATTGCCATGACCACAACACCACATTGCTGTAACAAAATCGTCACACTGCTATGACTACAACAGCACAATGTTATGACAACACCACGATGCTATGACCAGAACACCACATTGCTATGACAACAATACTATGTTGCTGTGACCACAACACCACATTGCTATGACAACACCATGCTGCTATGTGCTATTACCACAATATCATGTTTGTATTTCTCTAACAATACCATGCTGCTATAATAACATGTTGCTGTGATCACAACACCACATTGCTATGACAACACCATGTTGCTACGACAATGAATTGTTGCTATGACATAACACCACACTACTTAGGAGGCACAGATACTGACTGAGGGGTAGGAAGGAAGGAAGAAACGGATTAAAAAAAAAGGCCTTGAAGATTGCCCCACTGACCTTGACATGGGTCCCCACTGTTTTTGCTGGACTCAAAATACCCTACAACCACAAGCACAATCAACTCACATGTGCCATTCATATGACATAGTTCACACACACACACACACACACACACACACACACACACACACACACACACATATATATATATATACCTACAGCCACAATCCACTCACATGTGCCATACATATGACATGGTTCACACACACACACACACACACACACACACACACACACACACACACACACACACACACACACACACACACACACACACCCTACAACCACAACCAACTCACATGTGCCATTCACAAGACATAGTACACACACACAAACACACACACACACACACACACACACACACACACACACACACACACACACACACGCACACAACTTACAACCACAATCAACCCACATGTACCATTCATATGACATATTTCACTCGCACGCACACACACACACACACACACACACACACACACACACACACACACACACACACACACACACACACACACAGTTTGACAACATTTACAAATCACTCTGTGAAAGATTTGTGATCAAGACACCCACTGAGCTTGCTTTTGTGCATTTGTGATGTTTTGGCAGGGTTTTTACACATGACACAATGACTCAAGTGGGGGACACACAGAACCCTACACTGTTCAATTATTCCACTGGTGCATGAAATGTAACAGTCGCCATCGACTGACAATCCATGAACTCCCCATATACTGTTTTTTTTTCCCTATTTTTTTTTCTTGATATATAACATATATGCAACAACAAAGTTAATCATGTAAAACACAAGATGAACTTATGAGAGAATGGAACTGACTTAAACACAATTACGAGCAAAAAAACAACAACTGAAAAACAAAAAAAAAAAAAAAAAAAATGTCAGTGGAAATGACAGCAAACCCCCCTGATAGTGGACCCAGTTTCCTGTGCATGTCTGTCTGTGTGGTGATGATGTTTACACCTGACAATGTGTCATTCAGCCTATTTCATCCATCCACAGCACTGACTCACCTCTTCCTGATCATCTCATACATCTCTACTGAAACATGCAGCTGTTCCAAACTCCCCCATCCCTCTGCCTGCCCTACAGTCACACAGGTTTCTGTCCCATCATCATCAATTCTACTGAAATTTAACGCCACTGCAAACCCTCCAAATCTCCCTCCCTCCCTAGCCCTTTCTATCCCATCATTATTAACTTCCTGCAATATGAAGTTGTTGCAAATGCCCTCCCCCCCCCTCCCCATCTTCCCCTGAATGTTTTTTTTTTATCTCATGATAATCTATTCTACTAAAATTTGAAGCCACTGCAAACACTCCTCTACACTTTGCGCAGCTTTCTGCCCCTTCATTATCCATTGAGCTGGACTCAAACCACTGCCAACACCCCACACACCCTACACAGCTTTCTGCCCCTTCATTATCCATTGAGCTGGACTCTCAAACCACTGCCAACACCCCACAGGTGAGATAAGGTAATGTTGCTTGTAGCAGCCCAGCCGACTGCAAAGGGCCACATAAGTGTTGTCATGGCGCTGAAGTCACCCCACACACCCTACACAGCATTCTGCCCCCTTCACTATCCACTGTGCTGGACTCTGAAAACACTACCAACACCCCACACACCCTACACAGCATTCTGCCCCTTCATTATCCATTGAGCTGGACTCTGAAAACACTGCCAAACATCCCACACACCCCACACAGTGTTCTGCCCCTTCACTATCCATTATGCTGGACTCTGAAAGCAAACACCCCCACACACCCCACACAGTGTTCTGCCCCTTCACTATCCACTGTGCTGGACTCTGAAGCAAAACACCCCACACACCCCACACAGTTTTCTTCTCACATCACTATCCATTGTGCTGGACTGAAGCCACTGCCAAACACCCCACACACTCTACACAGCTTTCTGCATTCTGCCCCATCCTTATCCACTGAATGGCATCTGGGGCACTAAACTGTTCCCAGTAAACTAAAATCGACAGTTCTCAGCCACTGTTACATGTTGTCACACTTAACCCAGGCTAAAATGAAAGTAGGTGGGTGGAGGGTGGGGTGGGGGTGGGGTGGGGTGGGCTCAAATCAAAACATCTCGCAAGTGGCGGCCACTTTCACTTCTGCAGACACTACTGTGCGCTGCATCTTAACACCCAAACTTCCAGGCTGCTGGGATAGGAGCAACATGTGAGGTTGTCCTTGACAGGCAGACATGGGCAGAGCAGTAATGAAGTGATTATGGTGGAAGGGCAAACACTGGTGGGGTGGCTGTTAAAAATATTAAGCCTATGGCTCCCAGCCTGTCAGAATGGTGTGACATCACACAGGTGGGCGGCTGTTAAAAAAGCTAATCCTATGGCTCCCAGCCAGTCAGAACAGTGTGACAACATAGGTGAGTGGCTGTTCAAAAGGTTGCCATGAAGGAACGGAAGGAAACTGAGGGTGATTTTCCCATGTTGGCATTGCCTGTGTCTGATTTTGAACCAACTGGTTTAGCTAAGCCTCAGTGTATCTATCAATCTGTCAACATATCCGTTTTCTATCTAAGCTTAGGGTCTGTCTATCGACTGCTGTTTAATGGAGTCAGGTAGTAAGCAGGATGCCTGTCATAAATCATCAATGAGTGGTATCCTTGCACAGAACTGAAGGTCTCAGTTTCCCCATTAAAAACTGTTTACTATTCATAATCCTCAAGAAAATATGATCTGCCCCATAGGTCAATGAGAAGGATGAATGGATGGACACACACTGATAAAGAGACATAAACATGAAATGGATGGACAGACATGCTGATAGAGAGACATAAACACGAAACCAAATTCAGAGAAAGGTAAAGGTACAACTAACAATCACATTTTGATCTGTGACCTTCTTCTTTCTCCGTCTGTCTTTTCTGAGTGGTGTGATCTCTTGTTTCCACTATGCTATTTTTTTGGCTGCACGTGAAGGCGGGGTCACAGCACTGGAAAACTGTTGGGTGGTCTCCTGTTAAAATTTGAATAAGAAGTCTGCAATCAATGTACTTCTTTCGAGCAAGGCAGTAAGCTGACTCATCCAAATGCAGGGCTTTCTGTGAAAGAAGCTGACTGGAAGACTTCAGCCATCTGTTGGCGGGGAAGATGGGAGTCATGTCAAGCTGGCACTGGGTCTGCAGTCTGCCATTCTACACACTTACTTATACTGAAAGTCAACCAGAAATTGAACTGGGCTCATTCCAGAACTAGTATCAGAACACACTGACCAGTGTAACAAGTGGAAACGAAGCTGGGAACTGTGAACTGGAACCAGCTGATGTCTTGACACACTACAGTCAGAGAAGACCCTTCAGTGTCAGGACTCCTGTTGTCTGCAGGGCAATGGAAGAAGGGCTGGACCCTGCCACGTGAACACTGTGTCAGTGAAGGGCTGGACCCTGCCACGTTAACACTGTGTCAGTGAAGGGTTCGACCCTTGCAATGTTAACACTGTGTCAGTGAAGGGTAGGACCCTGCCATGTTAACACTGTGTCAGTGAAGGGTTGGACCTTGCAATGTTAACACTGTGTCAGTGAAGGGTAGGACCCTGCCATGTTAACACTGTGTCAGTGAAGGGTAGGACCCTGCCATGTTAACACTGTCAGTGAAGGGCTGGACCCTGCCATGTTAACACTGTGTCAGTGAAGGGTAGGACCCTGCCATGTTAACACTGTGTCAATGAAGGGTAGGACCCTGCCATGTTAACACTGTTTCAGTGAAGGAAGGGCTGCACCCTGCCATGTTAACATTGTCAGTGGAGGAAGGGTTGGACCCTGCGATGTTAACACTGTGTCAGGGGAGGAAGAGAGCTGGACCCTGCCATGTTAACACTGTGTCAGTGAAGGGTGTTGGAAGGGCCCCTGCCATGTTAACACTGTGCATCAGTGAAGGGCTGGACCCTGCCATGTTAACACTGTGTCGGTGGAGGAACGGTTGGACCCTGCCATGTTAACACTGTGTCAGTGAAGGGCTGGACCCTGCCACATTAACACTGTGTCAGTGAAGGAAGGGCTGGACCCTGCCATGTTAACACTGTGTCAGTGAAGGAAGGGCTGGACCCTGCCATGTTAACACTGTGTCAGTGAAGGAAGGGCTGGACCCTGCCATGTTAACACTGTGTCAGTGAAGGGCTGGACCCTGCCATGTTAACACTGTGTCAGTGAAGGAAGGGCTGGAAGGGCTGGACCTGCCATGTTAACACTGTGTCAGTGAAGGGCTGGACCCTGCCATGTTAACACTGTGTCAGTGAAGGAAGGGGGCTGGACCCTGCCATGTTAACACTGTGTCAGTGAAGGAAGGGCTGGACCCTGCCATGTTAACACTGTCAGTGAAGGAAGGGCTGGACCCTGCCATGTTAACACTGTCAGTGAAGGAAGGGCTGGACTCTGCCATGTTAACACTGTCAGTGAAGGAAGGGCTGGACCCTGCGACGTTAACACTGTGTCAGTGTCAGGGCTGGACCCTGCCATGTTAACACTGTGTCAGTGAAGGGCTGGACCCTGCCATGTTAACACTGTGTCAGTGAAAAGGGATGGACCCTGCCATGTTAACACTGTGTCAGTGAAGGGCTGGACCCTGCCATGTTAACACTGTCAGTGAAGGAAGGGCTGGACCCTGCCACGTTAACACTGTGTGTCAGTAAGGGATGGACCTTGCACCCTGTTAACACTGTGTCAGTGAAGGGCTGGACCTGCAATGTTAACACTGTGTCAGTGAAGGGTTGGACCCTGCCATGTTAACACTGTGTCAGTGAAGGGTTGGACCCTGCCATGTTAACACTGTGTCAGTGAAGGGTTGGACCCTGCATGTTAACACTGTTGTGACCCTGCCATGTGACACTGTGTCAGTGAAGGGTTGGACCCTGCCATGTTGACACCAAGTCAGTGGTCATTCTGCAGATGTGTATCTTTGTGTGGACAGATCTCGAGTCTCCACTGTCACCCCCCACCCCCCACCCCCCCTTCCTGTCATTTACACAGACACACTCAAACACACATACAAAGACAACACACACAAACACACACCCAGACATACACACAAACACAAAAAGACACACACACACACACACACACACACACACACACACAGACAAACACACAGACACACAATCAGACACACACACACACCAACTTTGGCCGTGCTGCAAAAAATACAAGGAGCTATGGAGGTGAGCTCAGCTTATAAGCAGACACGAGAAGAGACAGAAGAGAGAGAAGGGCAGGGGAGACAACTGACTCTACCTTGGAACTGGGACATGTCGATGTTCTGCCAGTCGTAGGTGCAGAGCTGGCCAGCTTCATGCTCTCCTTCAAGGAGTCCAGGTTCTGCAGCAGGCCTGATGACATGTTCAGGAAGGGAGGCACTTCACCCAGATCTGAAACACAGACATGGACATCTCCATCATGTCACCCTCATTATCTCCCCTGAAGTCTGAAACACAGACATGGACATTTCCATTATGTCACCCACATTGTCTCCCCTGAAGTGTGAAACACAAACATGGACATCTCAAACATTTCACCCTCATTATCTCCCCTAAAGTCTGAAACACAGATATGGACACCTCCAATATGTCATCCTGACACATACACATACATACGCACCAAATACACACACATTCACATGCATGCATGCATGCATGCAAACACACACAGGTAAGGTAAGGTAATGCTTATAGCCCAACTGACCACAAAGGGCCATATCAGGGTTGTCACCACACTGAAATCAAGTCACAAGTCATTAAAACAAAAACAAAATCTCATTCACACAACCTTTTAAAACACACCTGAAAATACCAGAAATTTTGTTAAAAATCTTTCCACATAAAATCTTAGATCAGACGAAAAATGTTAATTTCTTTCAGAAATTCAAAGATCACATCAGGTGGAACATATCTGAACAAGGTTTTCATGGAGTCTACTGTAAAATGTTTATGTCTCACTTCATGCAAGTCCCAAAATTCTAAATGTTTCACTGTGAGTGGAACATGACATGGAATGCACCATGGAGATTCTTCACCTTTTGAAAGATAGAAATGGGTGTAAAAGGAGTGGCCTGAAAGTAATTGGCACAAGACTGCATCTTCTTTATGGCCGCCTCAGGAATATGGTAAAAAAAACTCTTTCAGGCTCAGACAGATTATAAATAGTTTGTTATCTTTCTGCAAGTTCCATTCCTCTTGCCAGATATCTTTGACGAAAGCCTGGGTTTTGGGTTTCAAATCAGTGTGAGGGATAGACAGTCTGCTGAACTCTTTTCTTGTGGCACTCTTGGCAAGCTGATCAACCAACTCGTTGCCTCAAATGTCCTTATGGCTGGGAACCCAGGCAAAAACTATGTTGTCTCCATCTGATTTCAGGGAGGTGCACTGTTAGAATAATTTCAGCAGCAGTGGAGGGTGCTTGAGGTCATGGATGGCAATGGCCTCCAAAGCAGAAAGGGAGTCCGACAAAATGAGGAAATCTTTATGTTTTGATTCAAAGACCATCTCAAGAGCCAGGTCCAAGGCTGCAAATTCAGTGGTGTAGATGGAGCTGTCTGTGGGAATGTGTTTAGAGCAGCTCTGAGCAGGACCTTTTGCAGAGTACACAGCAGAAACAACCCCCTCCACTGATTTGGAAATGTCAGTGATAGCTCTTCTGAAGGATGGTAAATTTGAACACAGTTTGGCAAAAAAGAAGTTGTGCGCCAAAGGACTGGTGGAATCTTTACGGCACGAGGCTAAATCAAACCAGATCTCTGGGGTAAAGAAGGTCCTTGGTGGATCATCAGGAAACTTGGGTAAATATATGCACATGCACGCACATGCACGCAACACATACGCATACACATACACTGATGAATAATGTGCACACACACACACACACACATATACACAGACAAGATAGAAACACACACACACACTCAGAAGACTTCAGACCTGTAAGACTTGTATCTTCTGTTTTGACATGTGGCACAGTGTCGGCACCAGACACCCTGATGGAGACTTTTGATTGGTCAGTCACCCCGTGACTGCAGTCTGGTGTCGTGGGAGGAATGTTGCCATTTAACAGAGCATTCAGGCTGCCTGTGTGTGAACAATAACAACAGAACATCACCATTCAATACAACATTTTGCCTGAACAATAACAGAACACCATTACTCATTAAAGCATTCAGGCTGCCTGTGTGAACAACAATAACAACAGAACATCACCATTCAATACAGCATTCAGCTGTCTGTGTGAACAACAATGACAACAGAACATCACCACTCAATACAGCATTCAGGCTGCCTGTGTGAACAACAATAACAACAGAACATCACCACTCAATACAGCATCCAGGCTGTCGGTGTGAACAACAATAACAACAGAACATCACCATTCAATACAGCATTCAGGCTGTCTGTGTGAGCAACAATGACAACAGAACATCACCACTCAATACAGCATTCAGACTGCCTGTGTGAACAACAATAACAACAGAACATCACCACTCAATACAGCATCCAGGCTGTTGGTGTGAACAACAATAACAACAGAACATCACCACTCAATACAGCATTCAGGCTGCCTGTGTGAACAACAATAACAAAAGAACATCACCACTCAATACAGCATCCAGGCTGTCTGTGTGAACAACAGTAACAACAGAACATCACCATTCAATACAGCATCCAGGCTGCCTGTGTGTGACCAATAACTACAGAAACATTACCATCAATGCAGCATTCAGGCTGTCTGTGTGAACAACAATAACAAAAGAACATCACCACTCAATAAACATTCAGGCTGTCTGTATGTGACCACAGTATCAACAGAACATCATCACTCAATACAGCATTCAGGCTGCCTGTGTGTGACCAATATCAACAGAACACATCACCACTCAATACAGCATTCAGGCTGCCTGTGTGTGACAATAACAATATCACCACTCAACAGAACATCACACCATTCACTCACAGAACATCACCATCAATACAGCATTCAGGCTGCCTGTGTGTGACCCAATATCAACAGAACATCACCACTCAATACAGTATTCAGGCTGTCTAGTCTGTGTGTGACCAATAGCAGCAGAACATCATCACTCAATACAGCATTCAGGTTGTCTGTGTGTGACCAATATCAACAGAACATCACCACTCAATACAGCATTCAGGCTGTCTTGTCTATGTGTGTCCAGGTTGTCTGTGTGTGACCATAACAACAGAATATCACCACACAATCACAGCATTCAGGCTGTCTAGTCTATGTGTGTCAATTAACAACAGAACACACTACTCAATACAGCATTCAGGCTGTCTGTGTGTGACCAATAACAACAGAACATCACTATTTATACAGCATTCAGGCTCCCTGAGATGACCAATAACAACAGAACATTACCACTCAATACAACATTCAGGCTGTCTGTGTGTGATCAGTATCAACAAAACATCACTACTCAATACAGCATTCAGGTTGCCTGTGTGTGTACAATAACAACAAAACATCACTACTCAATACAACATTCAGTGTCTGTGTGTAAACAACAACAGAAAATTACCATTCAAAACAGCATTCAGACTGTCTGTGTGAACAACAGAACACTAGCGCATGGCACAGCATTCAGATTGTGTCTGTATAAGAATGTGTGTGTGTGTGTGTGTGTGTGTGTGTGTGTGTGTGTGTGTGTGTGTGTGAGTGGTGACTGGTGTGTGTGTGTGTGTGTGTGTGTGTGTGTGTGTGTGTGTGTGTAGTGGTATGTGTGTGTGTGTGTGTGTGTGTGTGTGTGTGTGTGTGTGTGTGTGTGTGTGTGTGTGTGTGTGTGTGTGTGTGTGTGTGTGTGTGTGTGTGTGTGTGTGTGTGTGTGTGTGTGTGTGTGTGTGTGTGTGTGTGTGTGTGTGTGTGTGTGTGTGTGTGTGTGTGTGTGTGTGTGTGTGTGTGTGAGTAGCATCAACAACATACCTACCTGAAGAGTTTTCAAAGACAGACTTGTAAATGTTAAGGAAGGAATTATTGAGATCATCTGTGGCTGGAGTTCCGTCCACAAACCGATGGGATGTGTCAGCCTAAAACACAGTGGGGAATGAATACATCCATGAAATCAGCCAGCATTCCTGCATGCCTACAGCCGCAAGGCTCCGGTATGAAAAGAAAATAATTGCATACATATTCACACACACAGATTTTTCATGGCGGTGGTGGTAATGGTGATGACAAGGCAATGGCCCACGTAATTCTGAACAATGAAAAAGTCTGACCTAGTCAAAAATGCACAGTGGTGTTTATCTGTACAAATCTTGGTAAGGTAAGGTAATGCTGCTTATAGCCCAGCTGCAAAGGGCCATATTATGGCTGTCACTGCATTGTAGTCAACTTACAAGTCAATAAAAAAAAAAAACCTACAACAAAAGACTCATTCAACCCTTTAACCCTCTTGTATTCATAACGGGCGCAGACAGGAGTGCTCAGACAGCACGTCAGATTTTTGCAACAGCCGCAGATAGGAGCTGCCCGCTGCATGTGTACAGTACTTTTTCCATCAGGTGTTGATGCCGTGAAAATGCTCGGAGAGCCACTAAAAAGTTGTTGGGGATTTCCCACTATAGCCCAGTAATGTGGCAGCACTATTTTTGGATGCTGGCACCACTTCCATTCACTAAGAAAGAGGAGAAACTGCAAGCAAAGAGTTGTGCGTGAGACTGACCGATTTTCACAATGGCGTTGTCAGCTAACAACAGCAAGTTTGATGATATTCTTGAGTATTCAGCGGAGGAGTGGGATCAAATTATGCAAGAAGTACAGAAGTATGAAAATGGAGAGTTAGGAGAAGAGAATAAGGTTGAAATCAGCACCAATGAACGAGAGGAAAATGGTGAAAGCGACCCCGAGAACAACATACTACTCGCCGCTCTGCAAAACACATGGCGACTGGCTACACATCCTGCCAACATGGCCGCATTCCAACAGCCAACAGGCCCTGTACACTCACTGCCAAACACTGCCACCACACTAGATTATTTTTTTTCTACCTCTCACATTTTTTTCAGCTAGTAGCAGAAGAAACTAACAGATACGCTCAACAAAACAAGCAGCTAGGGGCACACCTGACTCCCTATGGTTTGACACTACACCTGACGAATGTGGGGCTATGTCTCTGTACTGTTTATTCCACCATATGACAACTAAGGGACAACACGTAGAAACATCATATATGTGTTCTTTCTACCAGGTGCCTCTATGCTGACACAACCTTTCACCTAGAAAAACACAAAATCTTGCTCACAGCATAGAACAAAGGCTTGTGACCCTACACACACAGAATTTCGTAGCTCTAAAGGTTTATTCTTGGTTGTGGTGAAGCATGAACCATACATACCCATTTTATGGCTGAATTCACAAAAAAAATCTGAAAACTAGGGGGAATTTGGCCTCAGAGAATCTGAATACAAGAGGGTTAAAATACACCCCCTAAAAACACACCAGAAATTTTGTTAAAAATCTTTCCTACATAAAATCTTACGATCAGATGAAAAATGTTTAATCTCTTTCAGAAACTCAAAGATCACATCAGGTGGGACATCTCTGAACAACATTTCATGGAGTCTACGGTAAAGTGTTTATGTCTCACATCATGCAAGTTCCAACACTCTAAAAGAATATGCTTCACAGTGAGTAGTACATGACATGGAATGCACCATGGAGCCTCTTCACCTTTGAGAAGATAAAAATGGGTGTAAAAGGAGTGGCCTGTATGCAAGCGGGCCACTCCTCTACTCCCAATCTGCAATAAAGCCGCGCGCCATCAGTCTGGCCTGTTATTCAGAACTCACTGGATGGACAGCAGTGGCGGACGTCGTGTGAACGTTGATGGCAGCCAGTGTTGGTGGTGGGGGATGGATGACATAGGCGACACAGACGCCGACATGGAGGACACAGGTGATGAAGACATGATCCCTGTCCCTCCTGTGTCGGGGTTGTATGGGGAGGACTGACCACAGGACAGACACAAAGTTCAACTGTGTGGCACTGGAAATGGGGTCACTTCAGAAACAATGAACACGTCTTTAAGTTTAACCACAGTTCTTATTTTTAATGTTTGTCAGTTGTATACAATTACAACATGTACGTAGGAACCTCCCTCCTCCTGCAGTCGCATGCACACACCCACACACACACACACACACGCTCGCACACACACACACACACACACACACACACACACACACACACACACACACACACACACAGAAAAGAATTCCTCAACTGTTTGTTTTGGGGAAATGGGGCTGTGTGTAACAAACAAAACAAAAAAAAAAACACACCCAAGTCAGAAAACTCACTCACTGAATTTTAATGTGTGCAAGTTACATACAGATAGAAAATTAAAATGCACAAGACCACACACACACACACACACACACACACACACACATGAATCCCTCAACTTTCTTATACTTGGAACTTGGTCACTTTAATAAAGAAACAAGAGAGGAAAACTTCATTAACCATTGTTGTAAATGCAAAGCTTTAAATTATACTATGAAATAATGTACATATGACCTCCCCCCCCCCCCCCCCCCCAACCCACACACACATACACTTTTCACACAGCAGAAACACACACCCCCCTTGCACACACACACACACACACACACACACACACACACACACACACACACACTTTACACACAGACATACACAACCTTACACACACACACACACACACCTTCACACACCTTCACACACACACACACACACACACACACACACACACACACACACACACACACAGAGAAAAGAATTCCTCAACTTTTTGTTTTTTGGGGAATAGGGCCACTTTAGTAACAAACAAAACAAAAAAAAAAAAACCCAAGTCAGAAAACTCACACAATGAATTTTAATGCTTGCATGTTACATACGACAGAAATTTAAAATGCACAAGACCACACACACACACACGAATTCCCCAACTTCCTAATACTGAGAATTTGGTCACTTTAATAAAGAAACAAGACGAAAACTTCATTAACCATTGTCGTAAATATAATGCTTTAAGTTGTACTATGAAATAACGTACATATGACCCCCCCCCCCACCCACCCACCCACCCAACACACACACATACACTTTTCACGCAGACACACACACCCCTTGCACACACACACACACTTTACACACACACACACACACACTTTACACACACACACACACACACACACACACACACACACACACACACACACACACACACACACACACACACACACACACACACACGCACACACACACACACACAACACACCAACTTCACACACACACACACACACACACACACACACACACACACACACACACACACACACACACACACACACACACACACACACACACACACACACACACACACACACACACACACACACACACACTCCTTACGCGTTCATTAGGTCTTCTTGGTCGTTTACGAACAGGCAGAGGGTCCTCTGGTGGATTGCTGTCGATCATCCAGTATGAACCCTGAAGCCAACAATCAAGTGAAAGAACATTGGTACACATTTCCACACACAACTCTACCAATCCACATCACAAAATAGTATTATCAAACATTTCCATACACAATTGTACCAATTCACATCATGACACAGTCAGTGCTGTCACAAATGTTTACACATAACTTTACAAATGCACATCACATTACAGGCAGTATAGTCACACACTTTCATGAACAATTCTATCAATCCATATCACAACAAAATATTGTCACACATTTCTACACATACCTCCGAAAATCCACGTCACAAGAAAATATCAAACCATTTTCCTGCAGTTGTAGATACAACTCCAAATATTACATTTTTATCACAGAGAACAGTGCACTCAGTGACTAACTGCACAAATAATCCAATCTAACTTGCTATGACTTTGTTCAGCAGACCATTACAGTGCAGTTACAGAAGCCTACATTGCAGCACCACCACAGAGTGTGGCACTGCAGGCTGTCTGCTGTTCTCTGGCAGGCTGACTCTCAGACAGCAGCCACATCTCTCGGACAGTTTCTATGATTAAAGATGAACTTTTTTTTAAAGTTACAAAAAAAAAAAAAAAATAATGAATGAATGAAAAGCACCCTTAAAACACAAACTTTGCCCTTTTATCTTACTGATATTCACACACACACACAGACACACACACACACACCAGCGCAGTCCCAAAAAAACAAACCAAACCAATCACACACACACACACACACACACACACACACACACACACACACACACACACACACACACACACACAGAGCAGAGAGAGAGAGAGAGAGAGAGAGAGAGAGAGAGAGAGAGAGAGAGAGAGAGAGAGAGAGAGAAAATGAGAGAGAGAAAAGAGGGAGAGAGAGAGAGAGAGCACTTATTTATATCACATTTCATGCCATATAATTCAAAAAACTAAACTGTAAAAAAAAGAAGTTAGTATCTTAAGGACACACTGAAATGACATTTAAAAAAAAATGCTACATTATTCAATATGCTAATATCATACATCATTCAGTATTATTAGAATATTTTTTCTTACTTTGCCAGGGTCATCCTTTGAGCGAGGCACTTTCATGAAGCACTTACTCAGGGACAGATTGTGTCGAATGGAATTCTGCACACACCATACTGATACTTGTCACAAGCAAAATCAGAGCTCTCCACCCATCTACACCAACACTTAGAATAGATTCCCCCTTTCCCCTCACAAATAATCAAACAAAATGCATAAACCATACAAAATGTATACTTATAATGTATAAGTTCTTAGTAACAGTAAGGGCAGTATTCTTTTACTTCCTTATGAGACATTTAATTCTTTTCAGATAATCTAATATTTATGGGTGTCTCTGCGGTTCCTGAAATTCTGCAAAGTCCTCAAGTCCAACTACACCATTTGTCAGTGACAGTCTACTGATACAGGTTCAAGCTCTTCATTGATTGATTGAGTCTGTCTGTCTTGTGGACATTCATCATTTCACTCATACTGATACAGGTTACAGCTCTTCATTAACTGACTGACCCTCTGTCACGCAGACATGCATCATTTCACTCATACTGATACAGGTTACAGCTCTTCATTGAGCCTCTGTCTGTCAAGCAGACATTCATCACTTCACTCATACTAATACAGGTTACAGCTCTTCATTGAGCCCCTGTCTGTCATGTTGATATTTATCACTTCACTCATACTGATCCCCAGGTTACAACTCTTCATTGAGCCTCTGTCTGTCATGTGGACATTCATCACTTCTCTCATACTGATACAGGTTACAGCTCTTGATTAAGCCTCTGTCTGTCACCTGGATATTTATCACTACACTCATACTGATCCAGGTTTACAACTCTTCATTGAGCCTCTGTCTGTCATGTGGACATTCATCACTTCACTCATACTGATACAGGTTACAGGTTACAGCTCTCTATTGAGCCTCTGTCTGTCATGTGGCCATCATCACTTCACTTAAACTAATACAGGTTACAGCTCTCCATTCAGTCTCTGTCTGTCACTTGGTCATTCATCACTTCACACATACTGATATAGGCTACAGCTCTTCATTGAGCCTCTGTCTGACATATGGACACTCATCACTTCACGCATACTGATACAGGTTACAACTCTTCACTGAGCCTCTGTCTGTCACGTGGGCATTCATCACTTCACGCATGTGTGTGTGTGTGTGTGTGTGTGTGTGTGTGTGTGTGTGTGTGTGTGGCTTACATCCATAAGCCAGTTTCAAACTCAACAAGCCAAGATACTGACTGACCCCATGAACCTACTTCAGAAAGTGAAAAGTGGAATGGGAAGCTCTGCTTGAAATGAACTAATGCGCAGCCTTCCATTGAAGAGACTCATATGGATATACTGCCCTGGACATGCTGGAGTTAAAGGAAACGAGAGAACAGACACACTGGCTGGCAAGGCAACAATAAGAACTGGATTACTGCTTGGCCGATCTGATGTGATAAGAAATCTGAAGAATCACTTAAGTGAACAAGAACAAAGCCACTACATCATAGACCATCTTTCGGATCTGAACATCAAGAGAGGAAGTGGCCGCACATCCAGACTTAAGGGAAGAGCAAGAAACATCACCAACCACACAAACATCAGAATAATTTCAAAGCCAACGTTGCAAAAGACTCCTAGCGATTGGGCAAAACATACTGGGCCTTTCCAATAACAGACACAAAAGCTGAAACACACATGTCAACTGAGATAAGACTTTGAATCTCTTAGGGTCCCCAGTGTATACTGTAGATGTGTGTGCGCTGGTGTGTGTTCATCAGTGGGGTGATGCCAGCATGTTAATTAGACTTTTAGAGTGTCCATAGACATCATGAGTGTGCAAGCATTGGTGTGAGTGTGTGCAGGACAGTGTGAGTGTGTGTGTGTGTGTGTGTGTGTGTGTGTGTGTGTGTGTGTGTGTGTGTGTGTGTGTGTGTGTGCGCGCGCGCACGCGCGCGAGTGCGTTCATCAGTGGGGTAATGCCAGCATGTTAATTAGAGAGTCCACAGACATGTGTGTGGAAGCGTTGGTGTGTGAGTGTGTGTGTGTGTGAGAGAGAGAGAGAGAGAGAGAGAGAGAGAGAGAGAGAGAGAGTGAGTGTGTGTGTGTGTGTGTGTGTGCGCACGCGCGCACACACGCACGTTTGTGTGTGTGCATGCACAGGAGCGTGTTTGTGTGTGTGTGCGTGCATGTGTGTGTGAGTGGGATGTGTTTGAGGAGGAGCAGTTGTTGTTCTTATTGTTATGTGTGCGCGCGTGTGTGCGTGTGAGTGTGCGCGTGCACTTATATGCTGTATTTGATGGTCTTTCTCTTGTTCCTAAGTCATCTTCTGAACATTCACGCATGCAGTCACAACACACACACATACGTGCACACACACACACACACACACACACACACACACACACACACACACACACACACACACACACGCGCGCGCATACTCACACACATACAAAGACACACACATACACACAGATATCTACACATATAGCCTGTATGCAGTTATGTGTGCTCACACAAACCCACAAATCACACACACACACACACACACACACACATATATGCACACGCACTTGTGCACACACACACACACACACACACACACACACACACACAAACAACGTGCACACATGCCTGCGCACACACACACATACACGCGCTCGCATACACACACACACACACACACACACACACACACACACACACACACACGCACACACACATGCGCCCACGCACACATATGGCCCAATGCCCACACATCATACACACACATGTACATCCACTACACTCAACAACAAAAAATGGCAGGTATGCACTCAAGGTCTGACCAGCGTGTTGGGCTAATGCGTAGGTCAGACATCCGCTAAGTCATAGCCACGAGACCCTCTTCTTCAATAATTGTCTCATCTTGTTTTCAATTCATTTATCCATCAGCTTCAAATCATGCGTAATGTAGTCTCAAAACTTAGCGGATGTGGTGTAGCGTATATGGACTAGTCTGCATGCAGTGACGCCTCCTTGATGAAACTGAAACTATCATCACTTCACTCATACTGATACAGGTTAGTCAACTCTTCATTGAGCCTCTGTCTGTCATGTGGACATCTATCACTTCACACATACTGATCCAGGTTACAGAGCTCTCTTCATTGAGCTTCTGTCTGTCATGTGGACATTCATCATTTCATGCACACTGATAGAGGTTACAACACTTCATTGAGTCTCTGTCTGTCAGGTGGACATTCATCACTTCACTAATGCTGATACAGGCTACAGTTCTTCATAAAGCTCTGTCTGTCACATGGACATTATCATTTCACTCATACTGATACAGGTTACAGCTCTTCATTGACTGTTTGTGTCTGTGTCTGTCACGTGGACATTAACCATTTCACTCATACCAACATGGTTTCAGCTAGAGGAGAGTGGGTGGGGGTGACTGAGGGCGGGAGCAAGGTACAGGGGAGGAAAGAGTGGTGAGGCAGTGAAGGAAGGGAGCACTATGAAACCAAATCACACTTTACAAAAACGTAAACATGAACTGATGAAGTTTTTTGTTGGGAAGCAGGGACACAGGTATCCGTCATATATTTTATGCCGTTTCTTGTTCAGGTGCAGCCATGACAGATGTGCTTATTTCACACTTTATGCTTGTAAATGCCCCCTAGAAAGTTTTGGAGTATGTTTCTTTCACCTTCTGCCTGTCATGTGGACATTCATCACTTCTATACATGATTTGCTCGTGTGTTTGAACTTGATCATCGTCAAAGCTTGTGTGAACACCTGCTTGAATATTTGAAGAAGACATCATAAGAAATTTTAATTTTTTTTCTTTTATACAAAATCTGGAAAGCCCTGCATTTCTGCTTGGTCTGGTAGTATTATTATTATCACTGGAATGGCACGGAAATCATTGTAACA
>JADBJO010000324.1:426353-478853 GCA_016801955.1 Conus betulinus | reverse complement strand
AGCAATTTTTAGTTTAACGTTATAGCCGTTACTAACGGCTGTAACGGTTTTTTTTCTTCTTTATGGCATATCTCAGAAAATACTTGGCCGATCTCTGTGAAAGTTAGCAGGTATGTTCATTATTGGTCACGGATGATGCCTGATGTTTTAGTTTGCCCCGTTATAGCCGTTATTAACGGCTGTAACGGTTTTTTTTTCTTTACAGAATATCTCAGAAAGTACTTGGCCGATCTTTCTGAAAATTAGCAGGTATCTTCATTATGGGTCACGAATAATGCCCGATGTTTAAATTCAGACTACCGTTAGAGCCGTTACTAGGCTGTGACGGTTTTTTCTTTTTTATTGAATACATCAGAAAGTACTTGGCCGATCTTTCTGAAAATTAGCAGGTATGTTCATTATGCGTCACGGATGATGCCCGATGTTTTAGTTTACCCCATTACAGCCGTTACTAACGGCTGTAAGGTTTTCTTCTTTATGGAATACCTCAGAAAGTACTTGGCCGATCTTTCTGAAAATTTGTAGGTATGTTCATTATGGGTCACGAATAATGAGCGATGTTTTAGTTTACCGTTAAAGCCGTTACTAACGGCTGTAACGGTTTTTCTTCTTTATGGAATACCTCAAAAGTACTTGGGCGATCTTTGTAAAAATTAGTAGGTATGTTCATTATGGGTCACGGATGATGCCCGATGTTTTAGTTTACCCCGTTATAGTCGTTACTAACGGCTGTAACGGCCTGTACCGGTTTTTTCTTCTTCATGGAATATCTCGGAAAGTACTTGGCTGAGTTGTGAAAATTAGCAGGTATATTCATTATGGGTCACGGATGATGCCCGATGTTTTAGTTTAACGTTATAGCCGTTACTAACGGCTGTAACGGTTTTTATTCTTTATGGAATGTATCAGAAAGTACTTGGCCGATCTTTGTGAAAATTAGCAGGTATGTTCACAATGGCTTACGGATGATGCCCCATGTTTCAGTTTACTAACTAACGGCTATATCGGCTCATAATGGTTTTTCTTCTTTATGGAATATCTCAGCAAGTACTTGGCCGAACTTTCTGAAAATTTGTAGGTATGTCCATTATGGGCGACGGATGATGCCCGACATTTTAGTTTACCGTTGTAGCCGTTACTGACGGCTGTACCGTTTTTAGTTTTTTTTTTTTATGGAATGTCTCAGAAAGTACTTGGCCGATCTTTCTGAAAATTTGTAGGTATGTCATCATTATGGGTCACAGATCACGCCCGACGTTTAATTTACCGTTATGACCGTTACTAACGGCTGCAAAGACCCATACCGGTGTTTTTTTTTTTAATGGAATATCTCAGAAAGTAAGTGGCCGATCTTTCTGAAAATGTGTAGGTATGTTCATTATGGGTCACGGATGATGCCCGATGTTTAAGTTTAGTTTACCGTTATAGCCGTTACTAACGGCCCATAATGGTTTTCTTCTAGACGGAAAATCTCAGAAAGTTCTTGGCCGATCTTTCTGAAAATTTGTAAATATGTTCATTATAGGTCACAGATGACGGCCGATGTTTACCAGAATAGCCATTACTAACGGTTACACCAGCCTAAGACGGTTTTTTACTCTTTATGGAATATATCACGCGTATTCAGGATAAACTGGGGGTACGTTTATATGCTTTGGATCTTGTCTATACTGTTTTTCCCTTCCCTTTGGATGACTACTGCTTTTGTTTCTTAATGTTAAATAGTTTTACTAAGAAATTCAAAACAGATTCACCAGAATATTTTAAAATAAACTGTCGATTAAACCATCAGGACCAGCAGATTTTCCATTTTTCAATATTCTAATGGCTAGCAATACTTCTTCTGAAGATCTTGCTCTATCAAACGGATATTCTTCATCTTCATTATCATTGATCATGATCTTTGTTGTACTACTTCCGTCGCTTTTTTTCGAGCAAGTTTTTCAAATGTTCAAACCATTCAGATATAGAAATATCGTTTGATGGTTGACATCTTTTCTTTGAACTTTGGGTATAGTTTCCCAAAAGACCTATTGGCTCTTCACAGAATCAATCAGTTCATTTAACAATGACGAATTATATTCTTTCTTTTTTCTTTCATTTAGACTTTTATATTCACGTCTTGAAACACAGAACGCGATCATCATCTTTGTCTAAAGTTTTACCAGATGTTCTCCATAAGCCATGCGTTTTACATTTTGATTCTTAACACTCCTCATCATACCAGTTATCATCAGGGGTTCTCGTATTTAAAGCTATCTTCTTCTTCTTCAAATTTTCAGCTTGTTCTTTCACGATCATATTAAATCTACAAATGGCTTCATTTACATCCACATCGATAAGATCTTCTGCTACTGCCATTTTCTCTTTCACATCCTGAGAGTCCATAGAATGTGTTAATTCCTGGGCATAATACTGATTCCAGCAATATTTAACAAAGACTGATTATTTTTACCCATTCGAACCAGCGCTAGTGTATATTTCTTAGTATTTTATATATCAATACATAGTACAAGGGGCATATGATCAGATTCGAATCTTTCGATAACATTTAAGTGTTAACTGTTCACACAGAAACTCAAAACCATTTACTGACATAAAAAATAATCATTCATACTGCATCCTACATCAGAAGTATATGTGAAACGACCTTCAAGGTCGCCATTACACATTCTGTTTAAAATGTACAGTCCCAATACAGTGCACATGTTCAAGAACTTGTTTCCATGTGAATTAAAAATTTATCTTGAGAAATTTCTTTCCATGCGGCTATCAATGTTATTATAGTTAACATGTACTTCATATTCATCAACAATTTCTGGGGTCTTATCAGAAGTTCTGACGTTCATATCACCACATATTAGTATTTCAGTGTCCCCCTAATGCAGCAGTTTACAAACAAAACAACGTTCAACAAATCAATGCCTTTATCAAAACCAATGATTGCGTAATAAGGCGAATTTTCGGGCGGAACATACGAACACACAAGTAACAAGTTTTTATGAAGACCAAAAAACTCCTTATCAAAAGTAAATAACATGGAATAAGGACTCTCGCAGTCACCCTCATGCACATATGGAAGAAGATATTTTCGCATCAAACAAATTATTCCCCCCCTGAACCTCTCCCTTGTCTCGTAAGTTTAACGGCTGGTTTGACGAATATTTGATAATCGGTAAACAAGCTGGATTCAAAATTTTCTGCCAACGTTTCCACCAAACAAAATCAAATGAAGAAATGAACTGAATAAAATGCATATCATCTAATTAATTAAACAATCTACATACATTCCAGTGAAGGAAAGAAATACTGTTTATATGCTTACTCATACAAGAGTTTTGACCATATGAATTGTCATTATCATTTGAGCTAACACTCCCAATCACTCGTTTCATGTTGATTCCACTCGCCGTCACACTGTGTCACTGTCACTATTTAATTCCGTCGACCTCACACTGTCACCGTCACTGTCTAATTTACTGTCACTATCTAATTCATTTCTCGCCTTATTTTCACAATCATCTTCAGCACCATAACTTGTTTCATTAGTCATCATACTGTCACCACTACTGTGTGCTTCATTCACCGTCACACCGCCAACACCTCTGTTTCATGCGTCGTCACACCGTCACTACAACTGTCTTTTTTATTCATCAATATATTGACACATTTATCTTAGACTTGAAATCATCACAATCTTCTGTTATAGAGTTACGCATGCAATCATCACCTCTGTGACTTTCTGACTCTGCTGCACATTCATCGCCATTGCTATTTGTAAAAAAAAACAACAACAAAACCCCACACACATCATCTGCATTTACATTCTGGTATTTGTGCCACTGTCACCTGCACTGGGAACCATTATGGTCAACGTTATCATTTTTCACTGTCAAGTCAGAATGCTGCGATCTGTCAATACCAATGTAAGGCGCATTATTATTCGACACCAACAACAAATCGTCATCATTTACAATTCCCGACGAGTGACCTCCAACATGACTATCGACATCATCAAGACCATCGCTATCAACGTCATCGCTAATTCATTCGTGACATTATTTTCATCAAGATGTTAACAAATTCAACACCATCAACGTGATCTGAGACTGCCGTATACACGCAACCTACACAGGTGTCACGCATGTGATTTTCGTAGCACGTTTGCTTCGTGTCAACAGCGTTCACAATGTTGATACTCCTTTCTCGCGAACTAGAAACATGCACTCTGGGCGGCGACGACGTTTTTTTTTTTTTTTTTTTTGCTCAATCAACAAAAATCGGCAATGGTAAAATCTCCAGTCACGGCGCCGGCCTAACTTCTATCCACATTGGAAAAGGTTTCCACTATCATCTAGACTGTATTTTGTGCCCTCGATTACCAGATGGTCGTAAAACATCGATACTTTTTTGTTCTGGGATCTAGCAGACTTTAATTGGGGGACAAGGTTTTTCCGGATCTCTGTAACACACTGAGAAAAGTCTTCACCTATGAAAATTTCACTTCCTTTCAGCTTCTTTTCGGAGCGCAGAATTTTGCCTTTGTGTTTAAAGAAAGTACACCTCGCAACAATAGGTGAATCTGGTTTAGAGTTAATGCGATGTACCCGGTCAAACTGCACATCATCTGCAAGTTCTAAACTGTCAGATATCATATCACGTACCAAGTTTTCACACTCTTGCCAGGTTTCTTTTTTTTTTTCTGCGAGGGATGCCATGAACAATTATATTGTTCCTTTTTGATCTGTCTTCCAAATCGCCGACTTTCCTTTCCAGATATGTCAGCTTCTCATTCAGACCGTTATTTTCACTTTTCAATCTATCGTTGTCTAGCTTTAAGTCTACCTTTTCCTGTTTCAAATTAGAAACATCTGCCTGTAAAGTGGAACACATGTCTTTCAAATCTTTCATACCATCGCACATGTTTTTCAAATCAAGTGTTCAAACTATTCTTCCCGTCAACATGTCTTTCAAGGAAGACATCATATCCTTCAGGGAGGGATCCGGCGGAAGAGCTGACGTCCCAGATGTACATTCCTGTCCACTGGTACTGTCCCTGCGATTGGCTGCTCCACTGCCAAGCCGTGACTACCTCAGATTGTCCTTCGAACCAGGACCAGGATTTGACTCAACATCCCCACAACGTAGAATTAAATGTCCGTAGAAAAAGAGAGAGAGCGCAACAGTCCCAGGGTTATACCGTCACTCCCGTGTTCTCAACGTCAACATGGAAACTCTCATGGCGGTCTTCATCTTTGAACGCTTCAACATGAATGAAGCGTACACTGCCGCAAATGTCCCGCGAACAGGTCGAAACCTCACCGTATCGGATGGCATGGTGCTTCACCGTGTTGTATTCCAAACAACACGACACAACACTTAAGTTAACCAGTCAACACAACAAAAAAGAACACAGAGCACATCAAACACGACTTCTTCTCTTCGTGTACTCCAATGAACCCCTGGGGAGGGAGAGAGAGAGAGAGAGAGAGAGAGAGAGAGAGAGAGAGAGAGAGAGAGAATGCGCACTGTGGTTTCGTAACATGGCAGATGAGGTGGAGCGTATAAGGACTAGACTGCACAGACACCCTCCCTGATGAAACTGAAACTACCACGTACTAGGGCTGTTTCGGCACTAAGGGGGGGGAGGGGGCGAGGAGAGGAATTTTCCACTCGGAGTTTTCATTGGTTCAGACATCATTCCCTAGAAGTGTTTGGAATGGGATCCTTCAGAAGAGTAGGTCCCGCAGGCCGATGGTGATGGACAGGTACAGGCCTACATACAGCATGCATCCTGTGCGCTTGATAGTGGTGAGCGTGGGGCAGTGTAATATCCCCAACTGGAAGAATCATACCTATGGTACAAATGCGACAACCATATCACCCGATGTGACACGTGTTTCAATGTTCGTGTTACCGTTCACCTCTTGTCCATAGCCCACTTCACCTGCACAGTGGCCGACCACAAAAATGCCAATAACAGCTCTCAGGGTATCTTCGATCATTCGTCACCACTTCGTTTCACTGTGCAGTCTCGTGTAAACAGTCCTGAACAACTCCCAACGAGGTGACAGTTTCCGCATTAATTCAAAAAGCTGCTTCAAGGAAGTCATAACCAATCATGTCCCAGAGACAGAGAGAGAGAGAGAGAGAGAGAGAGAGAGAGAGAGAGAGAGAGAGATCAATGTGTACACACACACACACACACACACACACATTTTCTTTAACATGCTTTAATTGATGTAGAGCTGACAAATCCTCAGTGGATTCATCCCCCTCACAGACAAGATCAAGAACGGCTGTATGGACAGAGCAGTGCACATCTGTCCACACAGTCCTGCATCAGAACATTACACAGCTCCCCAACATGGAAGAATGGAGAATGTTGAGACATGAAGGTGCCACCAGGAGAACAAGGGACCAACCAGAGAACAAGGACCAACACCACATCTGGTACATGGCCAATTCACACTGGCAGTTACCACGACGCCACTCAGTGAAGTAGACCGCGAAAAAACAGGGTCAAGGTCATCAGTGTTGACCGCATCTCTGTCAACGTATGTCATCACATCTCTGTCGATGTATGTCACCACATTTCGGTCAGTATATGTTACCACGTTTCCGTCGATGTATGTCACCACATTTCTGTCAATGTATATCACCACATTTCTGTCAATATATGTCACCACATTTCTGTCGACGATGTCCACACATTTCTGCCAATGTATGTCACTACATTTCTGTCAGTGCATGTCATCTCATTTCTGTCAGTATATGTCACCACATTTATGTCGATGTATGGAAGATAGTGAAGAAATAAAGGCATTACCAAACAGAATGAAAGGCAACAGGAAATTTATGACAAGCACTGGATGTCCACACAGAGCTGACCTTGTCCAATGAGGTTGTCTCTGGGGAAAACCTAGACCATTCCAAGCCGTGAAGGGTTGGCACTGTTTCCAGTCTGCTGTGCTGAAGACATGACTGCAGTCAGGTGACTGACGACACTGGCCAGTCAGGTGACTGATGGAACTAATGATACTGGGCAGTCAGGTGACTGATGGAACTGATGACACTAACCAGTCAGGTGACTGATGGAACTAATGACACTGGCCAGTCAGGTGACTGGTGGAACTAATGATACTGCGGGCAGTCAGGTGACTGGTGGAACTAATGACACTGGGCACTCAGGTGACTGATGGAACTAACGACACTGTGGGCAGTCAGGTGACTGGTGGAACTAATGACACTGGGCACTCAGGTGACTGATAGAACTAACGACACTGTGGGCAGTCAGGTGACTGATGGAACTAACGACACTGTGGGCAGTCAGGTGACTGATGGAACTGATGACACTAGCCAGTCAGGTGACTGATGGAACTAACGACACTGTGGGCAGTCAGGTGACTGATGGAACTAACGACACTGTGGCCAGTCAGGTGACTGGTGGAACTGATGACACTAGCCAGTCAGGTGACTGGTGGAACTGATGACACTAGCCAGTCAGGTGACTGATGGAACTGATGACACTAGCCAGTCAGGTGACTGATGGGAACTGATGACACACTGGGCAGTCAGGTGACAATGGAAATGGAACTAACGACACTGTGGCCAGTCAGGTGACTGATGGAACTAACGACACAGGGCAGTCAGGTGACTGATGGAACTAACGACACTTGTGGCCAGTCAGGTGACTGATGGAACTAACGACACTAACCAGTCAGGTGACTGATCGAACTAACGACACTGGGCAGTCAGGTGACTGGTGAACTGATGACACTAGCCAGTCAGGTGACTGATCGAACTAATGACACTGGGCAGTCAGGTGACTGGTGGAACTTATGACACTGGCCAGTCAGATGACTAATGGAACTGATGACACTGCCCAGTCAGGTGACTGAAGGAACTAACGACACTGTGGGCAGTCAGGTGACTGAAGGAACTAACGACACTGTGGGCAGTCAGGTGACTGATGGAACTAACGACACTGTGGGCAGTCAGGTGACTGATGGAACTAACGACACTGTGGGCAGTCAGGTGACTGATGGAACTAACGACACTGGGCAGTCAGGTGACTGATGAAACTAACGACACTGGGCAGTCATATGACTAATAGCACTAATGACACTTATGGCAAAGCTACCAAACAAGGATGTGTGGACAGGAAGCTATGGCGCCAAAGGATGCAAGCAGGTGACTCTGTAACTGATGACACTTTGGGTAAAACTGGCTGAACAAGGATGTGCGTGTGGAGTGGGGGGATGGGGACAGGAAGCTATGGCGCCAAAGGATTGCAGTCAGGTGACTTAGGTACCTAAAGACGATACGTTGGGCAAAGCAGGCCAAAGAAAGATGGCAATGGGGGAGATGGTGGGGGTGGGGGAGGGGGGGGCAGGAAGCTGTGGTCTGACAGAGACGGATGGCAGTCAATATGAGAGGAGAGATGGGATGGGGGTGGGGAGTGGAGGCATTTATCTGCTGCCAACTCCTTTCAAACAAAATAAATACAGTGTCAACACTTGCCCTACATGCATCCACTCATGTTCAGATTTATTGCTGATAAATCATCAATATGACATCAAACAAAAGCACACATAAAACAGAATAAGGAGTCTCCCTCCCTCCCTGTTCATCCTCTCTTCATTGTCTTTCAACATATATCCCTGACACTTTCATCACTCTGCCATGTTCACACCCATGTCTCAGGCTTTTTGTTGTTGTTATTGTGATAATAACACTGAGAACTAATTGACCAATGGAAAGAGACAATTACTGCACAAGAACTAACCTGCGACCAAACATTTGCGTTTTGTGGAGAAAAAGACTGGGAATATATGAACTAAATCATAAGTAAAAGTAAACTCAGATGATGGGTAAATACATCAAAAGGTGAACACAGAAAGACAATCTTTGTCCAAATGATCTATACTCTTATTCAAAACCTTTATATCGTTTTTACTGTTTTACTACTAAAGAAAAACCACTCAAAAAAGCAAAAGCAAAAGATGGTAAATTTGAATACAACACAAATTTGAAAAACTTAAAGCTGTGTTTGTAAAAAAAAAAAAAACATAATGGAAAAAAATACTGTATCCCATCCAGTACTATTCAGAAATAATCAAAATATTGAGAGTACAGGATGGAGATAAAGCCCATCTTTAGCTAGGATGAACGCAAACACTCCCAGTGCCTGATTACTATTGCACAGACGCCAGCAGCACGCCAAAGGAAAGCAGACTGCTGTGGTACCAAGTCGTCAGGTTCCAGGCCACGGCATACACTTTCCCTGACTGCTTTAAAGATGGGACACTAGTCAGACTGGATTACTTACTGGGAAAGCAGAAGCAATATGTGTGTGTGTGTGTGTGCGTGTGCGTGTGTATGTGTGTGTGTGTGTGTGTGTGCGTGTGTGTAACTGCAAGTGTGGACTGAACATGAAAGAGAGAGAGAGAGAGAGAGAGAGAGAGAGAGAGATCATGTGTTACAGGACGATGCCAGTGCACATTTTCTAGTGTGCAAGACAGACAGGGATGAGGAGAGAAGACATGGCAGAAGCACAAAGTGATGGTGGAGGTGGTTGAGATTCTCATCTTTTGTGCCAGTCAGATACAGTACAGATCTTGCTGCAGAACTAATCTTCTTCTTCTTCACTCCTTGCTGCTACTTTTCTGTCCCTTCTGATCACAGTGACTTTGGTAACAGACTCAAAACTGAGGCTCCACAGCTCGAGGAGAATGCATGCATCCAATGTCCATTATAATAATAATAATAAAAAAAAAGCAGAAGTTCAGGACTGGGCACCCGCAGCAGTCACACTACAAGAGTCCAGAGCATCAAGGGGCAAAAACAGCAAGGAAACCCCTGGAAACACCCATATTCAACCGAGGTGAGAAGCAGGCCGCACACCTGGACGTGTCACAGTTAGTCTCGATAAACATGCCCTGGGCCACCCACAGTCCCATCTGTGTGATTGAACAGGTGGTTTCCTCCTCCCCTGTTACACCCACGACTTGACCATGTTGCTGTTGATGGTGGTGAACAAAAAACCAAACCCATCAGCATGAATCAACAGGTGGTTTTCTCCCCCCTGACACACCCAGGAGCTCTCAATGTCTGACCATCACACAACAGGCAGGCCTACCATGCTCAGCTTTCTACCACTGACATTCACTTTCACATCTACTTTGTGCTTGCTGCTGGTGACTGCAGTAACTTTCTTTTCTAGTCACAACGCACGTGACTCCTCCACCATGCGATCCAAACTGTCTGGAATACAGATTAGTTCCCACAGCCACTGACACCTGAACACTGCGTCAGCTGATGGATTTGTTCCATATTATCAGGCACACTGAGGCCACAGCCTGCATGTTTACTGTACTCAGCCTGTACAAAAGAAGATCATTTCTGCTGCTGTCTTTTTTATTCACTGCACACATTCGATGTCCTCAGCTCTCTTGTGCATTCTTTTCCTCACGATTTCCAAGCTGTGCGTGTGTGTGTGTGCATGTGTGTGTGTGTGTGTGTGTGTGTGTGTGTGTGTGTGTGTGTGTGTGTGTGTGTGTGTGTGTGTGTGTGTGTGTGAGTGTATGTGTGTAATTGTTAATTATTTTTCTGCTACACTAGGTACAAAAGTATTGTGTAGACCCAGTCAGAAAAGGTTCAAAGCGAATGCCACCTTTTACCTTTTCTCTAAACAGAGAGGATAGGGGATGAGAAAGCTGCAGCATCAAGCTGATGTCACGAGACTTCCTATCAAACCCACACATCATGTGACCAGTGCCTAGATCGCCAGACACATCACAAGGACTGACACAACCCTGGAAGATCAGCACTACCACAAGAAGACCTTTTGAAAACCATGATCACAACCAAGCCTACCGTTAGCACAAATGAATCAAAGGTATCTACACAACACACATGTTAAAAAAAAAATGACTGCATGAATTAAATTTAGCATTCAGTAAACCAATTTATAACTGTCCAATTTTTGTTCAGCTTATCATCGCTTGAAACACTAAGCCATTCAGAAAGGAAGGACAGAGCCATGGATAGCCAGGAGAAAGAAGGTGGCCTGCTGCCATAGCTTGCAGCCCGTGGGGAGGAGGACCTCTGGCCCACAGGACCCAGTAGTCTCCAAGTCCTCGCTACCAACTGGCTGTTCTACTTCTGCCCACAGCTTGCAGAAGGTGGCATTGTCCATGAGGTGAATGAAGAAATACACTACCTCCATGTGTGTGTGTGTGTGTGTGTGTGTGTGTGTGTGTGTGTGTGTGTGTGTGTATGTATGTGTGTGTGTGTGTGTGTGTGTGTGTGTGTGTGTGTGTGTGTGTGTGTGTGTGTGTTTGTAAGCGCGAGCGAATGTTTGTGTAAGTGTGTGTGTGTGTGTGTGTGTGTGTGTGTGTGTGTGTGTGTATACGCGTACGTTTGTGTGTGAGTATGAGTCTGTGCATGCATGCATGTGTGTGTGTGTGCGTGTATATGTGTATGTGTGTGTGTGTGTGTATGTGTAAGAGAGAGAGAGAGAGAGAGAGAGAGAGAGAGAGAGAGAGAGAGAGAGCAAGAGGGAAAGTCCAACAGCACACGATCAAAATAGTCCACATCTTTCCAACTGATAAAAAAAGGCCAGATTTTTTATAAAGAAATGGGTGATAAATACCCCGCTTTTAACCAAAGAAGAAAACCTTCAGTTGTTAAATACTATACAAAGGAGCCTTTGGTAAGGAACGAACATACAAAAAAATGACATCAAACAGGATACAAATCTTTCACCTGTACAGATCTCCAATTTGCCAAGATGACATTTTTGATTTGTATTGTTCTCTGATTTGTCCAGAAATAGTTCAACTTTGGTTTGTACAGACAGATATCTGATCTGTCAACAAATGGTACACACATCTTACATTTGCACAGATCTCTATTGGTCAAGAAAGGTTACAACTTACGATTTCTACCTGCCCAAAATGGTGTATCTTTCATCTGCACATATCTCTCACTTTTCACCAAATAGTACATCAACGATTTGTACTGATCTTTGATTTGTCACCAAATGGTCCATCAATGATTTGTACTGATCTTTGACTTGTCACCAAATGGTCCATCAATGATCTGTACTGATCTTTGATTTGTCAACAAATGGTCCATCAATGATTTATACTGATTTTTGATTTGTAGCCAAAACTCTATTGTTGATTTGTACTGATCTTTGATTTGTCGCCAAATGATCCGTATTTGATTTGCTCTGATCTCTGATTTGCATCAAATGGTCCATCAATGATTTGTAACGATCTTTGATTTGTCACCAAATGGTCTCATTTGATTTGCACTGATCTCTGATTTGCACCAAATGGTCCATCTTTGACCTGTGCAGATCTCTGAATTGTCATCCAAAAGTCCATCCTTAGTGTCTGCCTAGGTCAGCCTATTTGCCATACAGCTCCAGGTCTTCCCACCAAGTCAACAGACACTGACCTCTTGGCAGGGGGGGTGGGTGGAGGGGCAGGGAGCAAATCATGAAGACCACATGGGGCAGTCCAGGTCTGCTTTGGGATGCTGGGGTACCCCCCCCCCCCCCCCCCCCCCCCCTGGTTATTTCTGAAATACCTCACCTGAAGTAACCCTGTCTAGTTATTTCTGAAATACCTCACCTGAAGTTCCCCCCGTCTGGTTATTTCTGAAATATCTCACCTGGGTACTCCCCTATCTGGTTATATCTGGTTATTTCTGAAATACCCCACCTTCCTGGACATACTTCAAATACCAGGCGTGCCACGGAAGCCTACAAATGAAGGACTGTCTGTTATGTTATCTGTAATCCTGATCAAACTCCCTCTCCACTCAAAGGTTTGACATGGAATATGACAAAAACGTCTGACAGGAAATGTTTATTCACCTGCTGCAAGCAAAACGGCCAGGTCAGTCTCATTCTGATCTGAAACAGGACAATCCGTCAGTCAAGATGTTCCCTGTGCTCAAAGCATCCTGTACAAGCAACCTGGCTCTGATGAGCTCACACAGACCAACAGCACAGTCAGCAGTGAAGAGGGAAAGGAAAAACCTGCTCTATGGGAAACATGCCCTGAACAATGGATCTTTTGGCTTCCTCCACTTCACCGTCCTCCGTTACACCACAGCTTGGCTGTTCAATGATTTACCATAGTCTCCCACAAAGAAAGAAACCACCATTTGGGTATTATTATTATTCTACTGATTTATCATTGCCTCCACAAAGAAAGAAACCACTGTTTGGGCATTATCCCAATGATTTATCATTCTCTCCAGAAAGAAAGAAACCCATCATTTGGGCATTATTATACTGATTTCTCATTGGTCCATAAAAAAGAAACAATCCTTTGGGTATTATTCTAATGATTCATCACTGCCTCCACAAAGAAAAAAATCTCTTGGGCATTATTCTAACCATTTATCATTGTCTCCTCAAACACAGAAACTATATTTTGGGCATTGTACTAATGATTCATCACTGAGCAAACTAAGTCTGGAAAAAAAACACACACACAAATAAAGCTTGACTTGGCCATTGTAACGATTTATCCTTATCTGAATTACACAAAGACTTTAAAAACATTAAAAAATGCTCTACTAATCCTAATCTTTGACTGATGAAGGTAATGAAGCACGTAACAATCATGTTAGCTATAAAAATACCCCCGTTTTCAACATATGGCACATAATACTGGCAAAAGATCTTGTGCTCTTTCACCCATCTGCCCATTCTTCTTCTGGCTGGCCTGACTGTCATTCCTTCTCCCTGTGACCTGGGTATTGTTGCTGGCAGACGTGGGAGTTCAGCGCAGCCTGTCTCCAGGGATGTTGCTGTCTGCAGGAGCGAGGACACCTCCCTGCTTTGTTCCTTGGTACACACTGCCACTGACTTGACTCTACTGCACACTATTCCCATGTCATCAGCTGACAACAAAGGGTCACTCTCACAATTGACCGTAATTCTCTACAGCAATTTGCTCCTGTAGACAGCATGCATATGCTTCCATCAAATAGGTTCTCTTCTCATCACCCCAAAATAATGTAACAGCTGGTGGTGGCAGTTTTCACCAGAAATCACATGTGCCTTTCTGTCTTTCTTTACCAGATGGACAGCTCCAGGTGTCTACATTCTTGTCATAAACCAATCCACAGGTAGACAGACAAGACAAATAACGGACACTGTCACTACCTGTAAAGTCTTTTCTCTCTACCCATTCACTTCCTGAGTTCAGTTCTAATCATAGCATATACCTAAAACTACCACCAATCACCACCTGATTTTCTCCAAGTTTTTTTTTTCCTTCATGGACAAACAGCTTCACTGATAAAGCTGCGCTAATCAGCCTGGGAGAGGACAGGACATTGTTTCCACCCCGCCAACAAGTCTGACAATCCAATGAGCAGTTCAGTCAGATGATCCTTCTTGTCTTGTAGGAATGAGGTAGCTGGGTCTACACTAACTGAGTGAAGGGGAACAAAGTTCAGAGAGGCTATGGGCAGTGCAGGCTTCAACACAGCAGGGTGAGGCTGGCATGAAGGTGATGAAGCACTTGTGAACTGCGCTGTCCTCCACCCCCTGCGCAGACACACAAACATAGTATGCACACAACTACTACACAACACGGGCCCTCTCAGCTGTATATGCTCCTTTGAACATCCAGCCAACCCAGACCACAGAACAACAGTACTGAAGAAAAAACGATTGAGCACAGAGGCACAAACAATAAGCAGAAGTCAGTTGAAAGGTCCAGTCTCCTAATGCACAGCACAGCAGCACACCACTGAGCTGTCCCTCCACTGGGATTCCACTTGTGTGTACTGGACACAGTGTGCCACAAACATGACAGACAACCCCCCTGGACCCACACCCACGATGACATACAATCCTCCACCATGGTCAAGAAAATGGCAGGCATGGGTGGGAGGACTGACACAGATATGACAAAGGTGGGAGGACTGACACAGACATGACAGACACAGGTGGAGGACTGACACAGACATGACAGACACAGGTGGAGGACTGACACAGACATGACAGACACAGGTGGAGGACTGACACAGACATGACAGACACAGGTGGAGGACTGACACAGACATGACAGACACAGGTGGAGGACTGACACAGACATGACAGACACAGGTGGAGGACTGACACAGACATGACAGACACAGGTGGAGGACTGACACAGACATGACAGACACAGGTGGAGGACTGACACAGACATGACAGACACAGGTGGAGGACTGACACAGACATGACAGACACAGGTGGAGGACTGACACAGACAGACAGACACAGGTGGAGAACTGACACAGACATGACAGACACAGGTGGATTACTGACAAAGACATGTCAAGACACAGGTGGTTACTGACACAGACATGACAAAGTGAAGGACTGACACAGACATGACAGGCATGGGTGTGAGGACTGACACTGACATGACAAAGGTGGTGGACTGACACAGACATGACAAAGATGGGGGGACTGACACAACAAAGGTGGAGGACTGACACAGACATGACAAAAGTGGGGGACTGACACAGACATGACAAAGATGGAAGACTGACACTGACATGACAAAGGTGGAGGACTGACACAGACATAACAAAGGTGGGGGACTGACACAATCATGACAAAGGTGGGGACTGACACAGACATGACAAAGATGGATGACTGACACAGACATGACAGACACAGGTGGAGGACTGACACAGACATGACAGACACTGGTGGAGGACTGACACAGACATGACAGACACAAGTGGATTACTGACAAAGACATGTCAAGACACAGGTGGATTACTGACAAAGACATGTCAAGACACACAGGTGGATTACTGACACAGACATGACAAAGGTGAAGGACTGACACAGAGATGACAGGCATGGGTGGTGGACTGACACTGACATGACAAAGGTGGTGGACTGACACAGACATGACAAAGGTGGAGGACTGACACAGACATGACAAAAGTGGGGGACTGACACAGACATGACAAAGATGGAAGACTGACACTGACATGACAAAGGTGGAGGACTGACACAGACATGACAAATGTGGGGACTGACACAATCATGACAAAGGTGGGGACTGACACAGACATGACAAAGATGGAGGACTGACACAGACATGACATAGTGTGGTTGAATGACACAGACATGACAAAAGTGGGCGACTGACACAGACATGACAAAGATGGAAGACTGACATTGACATGACAAAGGTGGAGGACTGACACAGACATGACAAAGGTGGGGGACTGACACAATCATGACAAAGGTGGGGACTGACACAGACATGACAAAGATGGAGGACTGACACAGACATGACAAAGGGGGCGACTGACACAGACATAACAAAGGTGGGCGACTGACACAGACATGACAAAGATGGGGACTGACACACACATGACAATGGTGGAGGACTGACACAGACATGACCAATTTGGAGGACTGACACATGTCTGTGTCAGTCCTCCACCTGTGTCTGTCATGTCTGTGTCAGTCCTCCACATGACAAAGATGGAGGACTGACACATACATGACAAAGGTGGGGGACTGACACAGACATGACAAAGATGGAGGACTGACGCAGACATGACAAAGATGGGGACTGACACAGACATGACAAAGATGGGGGACTGACACAGACATGGCAGACAAAAGTGGAGGGCTGGCACAGAGCACTATTGTGAAAGGCAGTTATGGACGAGACACAGCAGAAGTGAGCACTGACCAATAATAACATACACATATCTTCCATTATCCTACGTAATCAGCAGACTTATACATAAAATGTGGCCAAGTCATGTTATGCAGTTATAAAATGTTAAAATACAAAAATAGTTAACAAATGCAGATGTCAAACAAGCAAGCCTCCCTCCCCTCCAAATCCAGTCTCCCCCTGGCTGGTGTGGCTCACAGACACATGATGGGCAGTCCTGCAGGGAAAGTGCACCACTCATTGTCAGTCCACATTGTCCCCTCATGCGTGAAGACTGCTCATGCACAGATTATCCCACAAGCTGCTACTCCTGTCCCTGCCGCCCCAGGTCACACATCAGACAAACCGTAGCCACAGCCACTGACCATGCTGACCAGGACTGACCAGTCACACTACACTGGTTGCCTTCAGGGCCTGCTGACCACCATGATGGTGGCCTTGAAGTGAAATCTGAGGCAGCGGAGACTCTCTGTGACAGGTGTGCGACAGGCAGTGACTTCTTACTGATGGGGCTGGCCACGCTCTGCACTTCGCCAGGTCAAATCGCTTTTTACTGGACATTGAAAAAAAAAAAAGAAGAAAAGAAAACCCCACACACCAGACAGGATAGGACATCCCTGTAGAATATCTTAATCTTTTTTCCTCCCTGTTTGGCAGCTGGCAAACAACGTCCTGGAAAGGCTCTTTGTCTCTTTGTGCTCCACTGTCAGCTGGATTGCTGGTGAAGGAAACAGGTTCCAACAGGCTAGACCAACCACTACTCTCTAACAAATACTCTGGTATTGACATTTAGCGCCCCCCCCCCCCCCCCCAAAAAAAAAAAAAAAAACAAAAAGCAACACACACACACACAAAAAAAAAAAACCCAAACCAAAAACCAACAAACAAAACATCCTCCACAGATGATGGCTCATTCTGCTGATCTCCAGTTCCTTCACTGCCATCAGTGAGCTCTCTGACCATCCTTTCTACTGGTTGTGTCTATCTCTCTCTTTTACTGATGAATCCACTACAACAGCCTGTTCATTGCGGTATTTTACTCACTGCTGGTTTTCTGAAGTGTTTCAGCTATACACTGTCAGACTGGGATCAGGTTGCATGATCATTTTCATTTCCAAAGTCCCTGAGTGAGTAGTGTGTATATGCATGTGTGTGTGTGTGTGTGTGTGTGTGTGTGTGTGTGTGTGTGTGTGTGTGTGAGAGAGTGAATGAGTGTCAGCTGCTTCTGCTCCAGACTGACTAATGAAAGACAAAGTCTCTTGCTGCTGTTTAAGCTTTTTTCCATGAACTGAACATCAATGTTGTCTTTCATTATCAACCTTTGTGATTCTGCAGCTGATTGTAAATTCTCATGTACCCAAAAAGTCACAAGTTCATAGATCATTCTGGCAGGAAAATCTTTTCAGTTCATTCTGTACTGGAAATTGTATCCATTACAATGTATACGTGATTATAAAACACCAATTTCTGACCAGTTGCATGTTTGGGGGCACATATATGCCCATAAGCTTGGAGGTATGGACTTGATGTAAACCATCACATACACTGTAGGAATGCCCTTCTGCCAAAAAAAAACTTCTTTCCAAACCTTTTCAGCTTTTTTGTAGCTTCCTTCCTTGTCATGCACTGACTGGCCACAGACCATAGTCACTGAAGCAGAATGATGTTAGCCCACCTCTGTTGTTGTGCTGCATACACTGTCCCCTTATGTGAAGTCCTGACACTGTACATTTCATCACAGACAATCCATGGACCTGGACACAAGATTTATGTTGGCAGAAATGAGCATGTTCTTTGCCTTGAGCTTCCTCCCAACTTAAAGCTTGTTTTGTGTGATCCCATGAAGGGCGAGTGTCCTCCCCTGTGGCCAATGTGTGGAGGTCAGATCACAGCAGGGGCCATGGTGGGGTCTGCACAATGATGTCCACCACCACACCTGGCCCGAACATCCTCCTGACTGGCCAGGAGTAGCCACAGTCACACGTCCCTGTGGGCTCCACTCCATCCAGAGCTCTTACTGTGCTGCATCAGATAGTGCATAACCACGTCCCGACCAGTCCACACTGTCCACCCCAGGCTCACAGGACAGGCAAACAGTGCTTGTCTTTACTGGCTGAATAGGGTTCACAGGCTCTGGTCACACACCACCCTCCTCTCTTCTGTGGATGTATGAAGTCAACAGCCAAGGACAAGGAACCCCTCCCTGGATAGATGCACAGGTGGGGAAAGGGGCAGGGTAGTGGACAGGGGAAGAAGGGAAGTTGGGGAACACACCATGCACCGACGTGAGGGGCTGACGACAATGGACATCACCACCTCCCTGGGTGGATACCCAGGAAGGCAAGGGGACGGGGACGGGGAAGGGGAAAGTGTGCTGGAAGAGGGGAGGAAGGGGATGGAAGTGGTGCACCATGTCTTGATGTGTGAAGTCAATAACCATGGACGACAGCAGCAAACCCCACCCCGGCATGGACACACAGGAAGGCAAGGGGACGGGAAAGGGGAAGGGGATACACGACGTGTTCATGTGTGAGGTCATCTACCATGGGCACACAGGTAGACAGGACAGAGGGGGCGTGTGGGTGTGTGTTCATGTGAGAGGTCATCTACCACACAGGCAGACAGGACAGAGGGTGTGTGTTCATGTGTAAGGTCATCTACCATGGACACACAGGTAGACAGGACAGACGGGGGTCAGGGTAGTGGTGTTCATGTGTGAGGTCATCTACCATGGACACTCATGTAGACAGTACAGAGGAGAGTGTGGGATGTGTGTTCATGTGTGAGGTCATCTACCATGGACACACAGGTAGACAGGACAGAGGGGAGTGTGGGGGGTGTGTTCACGTGTGAGGTCATCTACCATGGGCACACAGGTAAACAGGATGGGGGGGAGTGGGGGGGGGGAGGGGGCCGTGGGGTGTGCTATGTGGTGATGCCGTTTTGTTTGGTGGCACCGGCCTCCTTGTCCTTGTTCTTCTTGCCCTCCTCGATGGCCTGCTGCATATCGGTGTAGTAGGCCAGTGCCTTCCTCACTGGCTCTATCACGTCCGCCTGCCACACGCCATGCACACCACTTTGTAGGTCTTCACAATAACACAGGTTAACTGCAGGTCATCACATCATCAATATGGCACAGGTCAGCTGTCAATCTTCATAATGACACACATCAGCTGCAGGTCATCACATTGATATGACACAGGTCTGCTGTAGGTATTCACATCACAATGACACAGGTTAGCTATAAGTCTTCACATCAATATGACACAAGTCAGCTGTAGGTCATCACATCACTATGACACACAGGTCAGATACAGGTCTTTACATCAATATGACACAGGTCAGCTGTAGGTCTTCACATCAATATGACACAGGTCAGATGTAGATCTTCACATCAACATGACACAGGTCAGCTGTAGGTCTTCACATCAACATGACACAGGTCAGCTGTAGGTCATCAAATCACTATGACACAGGTCAGCTGTAGGTCTTCACATCACCATGACACAGGTCAGCTGTAGGTCTTCACATCAAAGTGACACAGGTCAGCCGTAGGTCATCACTTCAATATGACACAGGTCAGCTGTGGGTCTTCACATCACAGTGACACAGGTCAGCTGTGGGTCTTCACATCACAGTGACACAGGTCAGCTGTAGGTCTTCACATCACAGTGACATGTCAGCTGCAGGTCGTCTCATCAATATGACACAGGTCAGCTGTAGGGCAGCACATCAATATGACACAGGTCGGCTGCAGGCCTTCACATCAGTATGATACAGGCCCGCTGTAGGTATCCACAATGACAGGTCAGCTGTAGGCCTCTACATCACAGTGACACAGGTCAGTTGTAGGTTTTCACATCACAATGACACTGGTCAGCTGTAGGTCTTCACATCAATATGACACAGGTCTACTGTAAGTATTCACATCAATATGACATAAGTCAGCTGGAGGTCATCATATCACAATGACACAGGTCAGCTTTAGGTCATCACATCACATCAATATGACATGGGTCAGCTGTAGGTCTTCACATCAATTTGACACAAGTCAGCTGAAGATCATCACATCACAATGACACAATTGAGCTTTAGGTCATCACATCAATACAACACGGGTCAGCTGTAGGCCTTCACATCACAATGACACAGGTCAGCTGTAGGTCATCATATCAATCTGACACAGGTCAGCTGTAGGTTTTTCGCATAACAATGACACAGGTCAGCTGTAGGTCTTCACATCACTATGACACAGGTCAGCTGTATGACTTCACAATGACACAGGTCAGCTGCAGGTTTTCACACATCACAATGACACAGGCAAAGCTGCCAACCTGTTGGAACAGAAATTCCTGTCAGAAGGTGGGGGTCCGGGGGCTGCAGTAGCCCCCCCCCCCCCCCCCCCCCCCCCCCCCGGTGAGGTGCAGGGGCAACACACCTGCCTGGGGTCTGATGCTGACAGGTACATGTGCATCTGGAGGTAAAAAATGAGCTTTTGTGGGGTCGAAAAGGGGGGACATCTCTTCCATCTCATCATGCTAGAATTAGACATGAACAGTACTGATAGCAAAGCATACAGATTACAAATATTACAGTCACCACACTTTACTCAACATTAGAAAGCACTTCAACTTACCACTTTAGTCCAACAAGTAAACTGTGGCTTGACAGGTTACGCAGAGAAGAAAAAGTCTCCAAACTAATGTCCATTTATGTTGCTCTTTGCTCCTTGATTATCTAGCTACGATGATAGATGCTTTGAAAGTCTTGGTTTTTCAGTCTGCATACAATGGATACATCAATATTGCAATTTTCTTGTTTCACCAACCCTGGATGTCCAATTCTCTATAGTCTTGTAACAGCAAACTGAAAGTTTCTATCGAGATGTTGCTAATCATCACCACCATGGTAATAAAGAACACAAAAAATGGAGGGGGGAAATCACTAAGGAAAAAATTCCTTTCCTACAATGTACACCTCTATCTGTTCAGAACTAACTTTTTTTCACAACCTGTCAGCCTAACAGGAGGAGGATGATGCTGAAGGGGGGGGGGGGGGGGGGGGGGGGGTTGTTCTCTGTCCTTGAGGGCAACTGATCTTGCCGACTTTACTTTTTTCAACAGCTCTATTGGAAACTGCTGCTCTCAGCAGCAAGCCCCACTCATGTTGGCTTTGACCACCATCATGGCACTGAGTGTGGAATTTCCTAATGATCCTCTGAAGTCAGTCTTGTTCTTTGTCACTTGACTAACAACCTTTCACAGCCTGCATTACTGTGAGGAATACTAGGAACTCCAAGAATGAAGAATGACAGTCTGTCAAACTGGAGTTCACCAAACTCTTTCACTGAAGCCAGTCTTGCCCATTTCCTGTCCTCCCGCTCTTCTTTAGCAACATCTGTGGGTTTGGTATACAGCTGAAAAGAGTTCCACTGAATCTGCAGTTTGTCCACAGATGTCTGGAAATCCTCTTCATCTTTCTGGAGAACAAGACATGGGCACAAGTGGAAAAAATTTCAGCTCATCCCATTTATGGGATGATGCAGTTTCTGTGTCAGCAGCAACTTGTGCAAACAACAATACATCTGCTTGAGATGCAGGCTGATCAAAGTTCACTTCAGAAGTTGACATCTGGGGTCTGACTGGGAATTTAGCAACCATATAATCACAAGCAGCCATAAAGTAGTACCGGACTGAAGAATAGAAAACTTTTTTGCTGGCATCACTGAGTGTGGCCACAACTTCCCCAGCAGCACTACCAACAAACAAGTCTTTGTCTCCCTTCTGAAGATCCATGTTCTTATAGTCAAGAGACAAAGGTGACTGCTTTGGATGCATCAGTGAAGGCGCAGTCGACTTTGTATCGTGGCAAAAACTGGACTTTTGCTCCCCCCCCCCCCCCCCTCCCCAGGCCATGTGGCACTGCTTTCCTGAAGCCATTTTCGTGTGGATGGAAGTACCAGACGGTAGTACTGGGCAGAAGCCCATTTGTTTTGGTAAACCAATATGTCTTTTTACCAACACCTTGCAAAAAATTACCGAAACGTGAAGTGAATTTTGATTTTTAATTTTTCAGGGAAAAAAGACAACTTTCGGGATTTCCAGTCAGATTTTCATTTTCGGGAGTTTCCCGAACATTTCAGGAGGGTTGGCAGCTGTGCATAGGTCAGCTGTTCGTACGTCATCACATCACAGTGACACAGGTCAGCCGTAGGATTACACATCATAATGACACTGGTCAGCTGTTCGTACGTCATCACATCACAGTGACACAGCTCAGCCGTAGGATTACACATCATAATGACACTGGTCAGCTGTAGGTCTTCACATCACAGTGACACAGGTCAGCCGTAGGATTACACATCATAATGACACTGGTCAGCTGTAGGTCTTCACATCACAGTGACACAGGTCAGCCATAGGATTACACATCATAATATCACTGGTCAGCTGTAGGTCTTCACATCAACATGACACAGGTTAGCTGTACGACTTCACATCACATTGACACAGTTCAGCTATAGGCCTTCACATCACAGTAACACAGGTCAGCTGTAGGTCTTTACGTCACAGTAACACAGGTCAGCTGTAGGTCTTCACATCACAGTAACACAGGTCAGCTGTAGGTCTTACATCACAGTGACACAGGTCAGCTGTAGGTCTTCACATCACTGTGACACAGATCAGCTGTAGGCCTTGACATCACAGTGACACAAGACAGCTGTAGGTCTTCACATCAATATGACACAGGTCAGCTGTAGGTCTTTACGTCACAATGACACAGGTCAGCTGTTGGTCTTTACATCACAATGACACAGGTCAGCTGTTGGTCTTCACATCAATAAGGCGAGGTCAACTGTAGTAGGTCACATCACGGTGACACAGGTCAGCTGCAAGTCTTCATATCAAAGTGACACATATCAGCTGTAGGTCTTCACATCACAGTAACACAGGTTAACTGCAGGTCTTGAAAATGACACAAGTCAGCTGTAGGTTTTCACATCACAGTGACACAGGTCAGCTGTTGGCCTTTACATCACAGTGACACAGGACAGTTGTAGGTCTTCACATCAATATGACACAGGTCAGCTGTAGGTCTTTACATCACAATGACACAGGTCAGCTGTTGGTCTTCACATCAGTAAGGCGAGGTCAACTGTAGGTCTTCACATCACGGTCAGCTGCAAGTCTTCATATCAAAGTGACACATATCAGCTGTAGGTCTTCACATCACAGTAACACACAGTTAACTGCAGGTCTTGAAAATGACACAAGTCAGCTGTAGGTCTTCACATCACTATGGCACAGGTCAGCTGAGGGTTTTACTATGACACAAGTCAGCTGTAGGTCTCACATCACTGTTTCACAGGTCAGCTGTAGGTCTTCACTTCACAGTGACACATATCTGACGTAGGTCTTCATATCACAATGACACAGGTCAGGTGTACGTTTCAACATCACAGTGACACAGGTCAGATGAAGGTCTTCACATCATGACACAGGTCAGCTGCAGGTCTTCACAATGATACAGGTCAATTGTAGGTCTTCACATCACAATGACACAGATCAGCTGTAGGTCTTCACATCACAGTGGCAAAGGTCAGCTGTAGGTTTTCACATCACAATGACACAGGTCAGCTGTAGGTCTTCACATCACAATCACACAGGTCAGCTGTAGGTCTCTTCACATCACACAATGACACAGGTCAGCTGTAGGTCTTCACATCACAATGACACAGGTCAGGTGTAAGTCTTAACATCACAGTGACAGACGTCAGATGAAGGTCTTCACATCATGACACAGGGTCAGCTGTAGGTCTTCACAATGGCACACAGGTCAGCTGTAGATTTTCACGTCACAATGACACAGGTCATCTGTAGGTCTTTACACCACAGTGACACAGGTCAACTGTAGGCCTTCACATCAAAGTGGCACAGATCGCTGTATTTCTTCACATCACAGTGACACCGGTCAGCTGTAGGTCTTCACAATGACACAGGTCAGCTGTAGGTTTTCACATCACAGTGACACAGGTCAGCTGTAGGTCTTCACAATGACACAGGTCAGCTGTAGGTCTTCTTCACATCACGATGACAAAGATCAGCTGTAGGTCTTCACAACACAGTAGCAAAGGTCAGCTGTAGTCTTCACATCACATGACACAGGTCAAAAGTACGTCATCTCATCAATTTGACACAGGTCAGCTGTAGGTTTTCACATCACAGTGACAGAGGTCAGCTGTAGGTCTTCACATCAAAATGACACAGGTCAGCTGTAGGTCTTCACATCACAGTGACACAGGTCATCTGTATGTCTTCACATCACAATGACACAGGTCAGCTGCTGTAGGTCTTCACATCATTATGACACAGGTCAGGGCCTGAACAGCACAGTGACACAGGTTAGGGTCTGTACATCACAATGACACAGATCAGGATCTGTACATCACAGTGACACAGGTCAGGGTTTGTACATCACAGTGACAAGGTCAGAGTCTGTACATCAGTGACACAGGACCGACTCTGTAAATCACAGTGACACTAGACAGGATCAGGGTGTGTACATCACGATGACTTAAATCATGGTCTGTGCATCACGTCAGGGTTCAGGGTTTCAAATTACTCCCAATGCCAAGCTTGATCTCCTGTCTGTTTTCTTCCCTAGGACGAACTCACCTTCAACACACCAGTTCTGCAGCAAACACAAACTGAACTGGACCCTGCTACCTTCCCCTCACCACAGCCACAGCTACAATGGGTGTGTTCCTCACCACAAAAACAAGTTTTCACACAGAAAATTTATGAACTGGAAAACAGTTCTGATTATTTTTTCAGAGAAAATGGTGTGAGTGTATGTGTGCATGTGCATGTGTGTGCATTTGCATGTGTGTGTGTGTGTGTGCATCTGCATATGTGTATGTGTCTGCATATGTGTATGTGTGTGTGTGCATCTGTGTGTGTGTGTGTGTGTGTCTGTGTGTGTGTGTGTGTGTGTGTGCGTGCGTGTGAGCATGTTTGAAAGGGGGAGGAAGCAAAATGGAAGTCATAAGAGATACGTATTGTGCTTAACATTTTTATTTTGAATACAGCTGTTTACTTTTCTTGCTGTCTTTTTTCTTGTGTAGTAACAGCCTCTAGCTCCTCCTTGATCCAACACGTAAGCACATGCATCAGTCTGCATAAATGTGCTGATCATGATCATGGCTCATGACAGAAGCAGCTGACAACAGCTCAAGCTGGATGTGCTTGACAAAGATCACAAGTGAACTTATAAGGCTTACATTTGCCAGACTAGAACAGGTGTCCGATGATGAGGTGCACAGACAACTGTCTTTGACAAGGCCACCCACCCAGGGGATACAGGCTGCATCTTTTGGGCAGTACCACAACATCAACAAGATGTCTCTAACAGCAGAAGGGCATCTAGAAGCCACAATCTGGATGCAAGTCTGCCCCTTTCCAGAGAAAGATGTTCTGGACTGAAAAACTTGCCTGAGGGGATGGAGGTGGGATGGGGGTGGGGGCTTCTTCTCTAAAGATCTTCTCCTGGCAAGCTCTCCTTACAGTTTCTTCCTACTTCTCTTCCCTTTTCATATCTCCTTCTTCAGCATCCATCTCCCCAAACTCTTCTCAGACTGTCAGCAAATCATCAATGTAAAAAAAGAAAGAAAAAAAAAAGAAAAAGGAAAACAAGGGAAAGGCCCTAGCCTACGTCTGCAGGCCTGTGAGAAGAGTGAGACCAAGCACTTACATCAATCTCAATGGGAAGAGCTGACCAACAGACTCGAAGGGGCAGGAGGACAAACTTGATGAAGCCAATCTGGGAGGAGGGCTTGGTCACCTTGTCCCTGTCCATGAAGGGGGCCACCGGCAGCCCCTCCAGCTTCTCCATGTCACTCTGGGATAACACGGCACCGCTATCAGCAACCACACAGTAAAACCTACACCATCACACAGCAACACCCATGCTATCACACAGCAACACCCACTCTATCACACAGCAACATCCACACCATCACACAGCAACACCCACACCATCACACAGCAATACCCACATTATCACACACACACTCACACCCACATGATCAGAACAGCAACACCCACACCATTACACAGAACACCCACACCATCACACAGCAACAACCATCACATAGCAACACCCACATTATCACACAGCAACACTATCATACAGCAACACCCACACCATCACACAACAACACCCACACTATCACACTCTGATCCCACATTATCACACAACACCCACACTATCAAACACCCACATTATCATACACCACCAACATCCACACTGTCACATGACACCCACACTATCACACACACCCACACACCAACACTCACATTATCACACAACACTGACACCCACACTATCACACACTAACACCAGCATACGGATTGCCCACACCAGTGGTGGCACTCATACAATGCAGCACCTGCCCCTTTCCCTCTGATACTGTGGCCTGCAATGACTATAGGCACAGTCTTCAGGTTACCTTAGGTGTGTGCAGATACAGGGTAATAACTTCTGCATTTCATTTCTCATTACCATCAATGTGGCATATACATATCCCACACATTTAGCATAGCTTATATTATAAGCTATGCTAAATGTGTGGGATAATATATACAGTCATTCCATAATTGCAACTTCATTCCGACACTATGGTCAATGTAAAACATATATCCCATATGTTAAGCATAGCTTTACAAAGTCATTCAATCACTTCTTCATTCCAGCATTAAATCTTCACATAACGTACACAGGCCACAGAGTTTGCATAGAATTATACAGTCGTTCCATATTTATTACTTGTGCATACCATCATTACAGTCATGGCATAATATACACAGTCTACAGATCTTGGCACAAAATTATAAAGTCATTCCTTAATTGTAACTTCTTCTATCTACCATTACTGTCACCACACAATACATTACAGTCCACAGATTTGCACAGAAGTATACAGTTATTCCATAATCATCCATTCTACCATTACACTGTATCCAACAGTCCACAGGGTTTAGCACAACTTCATTCAGTCATTTCAAGATTATAAATTCTTCTTTGTCACTTTAACAGAATGGTTATTGGGCAAGAATAACATTTACCCTTGAGAGAGAAGATGATCCACTGATTGAAAGCAGCTAAGGGAATAATTCAGTGAACTACTTTCCATCCACCAATTATCCTCTTACAGGTTAAATGTCAATACAGCCATTAACTGTCAAACATGCAGAGACCAGAGGCTCAGCTTAGCTTCATTCAATCAGTCACTGAATAGCTAGTTCTTCATTCCAATGTACATAACCAGACACACAACCAAATGCTTAAACAGACTGCAAATGCAGTTTAGCACCACCAGACGAAACCATTTGCCACTAGAAACTCCAGCAACACAGTTCTACCTGATGCCACAAATGAAAGTCTGGGACAGCTACATCCAGAGAGGGGAAGTGGGGTTCACTGGATACAGTATGTGACCGGAAGTGCACAGCAGACCTTCCAGAATGGGGAAACTACCAAAGATCACCACGAACAGTGACATGAGGCCAGACACTGCACTCCACTCAGGATCATGAAAACAAATGATTCTGACCGAGTTCATGGTGCCAGAACAAAGCTTAATGGAACATGGTCACATCTTCAAGACTGAGATGTATGCCAGTCTGGCTTGAAAATTAAGGAAATCTCGGCTCCGAAGTCATAATCTTCATGATATAAGTTGGAGCAAGGGGGTCTGTAGGCTTATCAGCCTATGATCTCATGAAACAGCAGGGGATTTCGGATAAGAAGAGGACCAGAATCGTGCAGACAATGGCAGAGGCCCCTGAAGAAGGGTCCAGCTGAATGTGGTCATGGAGGGACAAAATAAACTTCATAATATGTAAAGGTCCCAACTTAACACATATCTGACAGCAATGTGGCAAGACATCCAGTTACAAAAGCACATCTTGTGATGCCCACCCATCCATGAGATGCAGTTTCCAATCCTGGTAGCGCAAGAAAATAAAGTCCTGATAGTGGATAGGCATCTAAGAGTCATGTCCTGCATGCAGCATGCACCCCTTAAAGTATAAGAGATTAGGGCCAAAACACTTGACTCAGGAGTTTTTCTGATGCTGTCAAGCTATCCCCAGAGTTTTTTGCGATAATTTCAAACCCAACATAATGGTGACTGTAATCAGAAAATGTCCATGTTGTAATATTGCCTAGCCATGAACAGCAGATTCATGGAACATGTGGTGACAGCTTTAAGCAAGGGATGGCTGGAAAGGTCTCATCAATAATTGATCTTCTGTCAAGTTTGGTTGTGCTACAGCTGCTAACCACAGACACACACACACACACAACTGGAACAGAATGATTACAAATACTTTGCTGCCTGTATAGCTGTTAAGGCAGCTATCCTGGTCTTGTGCTAATGTCATGGAAACAATCTAGTCACATGTTCAACAGCTATCTTGGTATTGTGCTAACACCATGGAAACAATCTAGTCACATGTTCAACTCTTTCCACATTACCATCTGAATATCTTGCATGGTCAGACACTACTGTCATACTGACACTGGTATATAGGCGGATCAGCACTTTTATTTTCAGTAATAATCAATATATTATGAAATACTTCAATGTAACAACTAATAATCTGAAACCATGACTGTGAACTAAGCTTCTGTTTAAAGTTTTATCCTGAGCACATTCTATTAACCAATGAGACTGCCATTTACAATACATGCAAGGCATCAAATTCAAGCTATGTAAATGCGTCTATTTTGGCACAAGCACAAATGTCAATAAGTAGCACATTGGACATGTTACACACTACACAGGGCCAGTTAAACACAGGAGCGGTCCAGCACATGTGCAGGCAAACCAAAGACACAGGGATTCATGCAGTAACACAGAGCATGCCTTCTCATCATCCAGTCACTAGACATTGCACAATGAGGCACCATGTCCGGCACTGGCAGTGCACAGGGGTATCAGGATTCACACAGCACCATCAACATAAAAATCAACAGTCCCGAAAAGGCATATCAGACATACCACAGACCAACCAAAGCTGAGCATGTGAGAAGTGTTCACGCATTGTGAAGACAGCAGTGCCTCACTATCTCCCTCCCCTACATACTGACAAACCTTTCATTTAAAAAATACTTTTTTTTCGCTACATTTTGGGAACACTTTAGATGGAGAGAGCACAGGCTTCATTACCAACAGCACTGCGGGTTAAAGGTCACTTACTCTGTGCTATGCCCAACCTCACCTGCTCCCCCCTCCCCATTACCTGATTGAAGAACTCCTGAAGCAGGCATTCCAGCCAGGGCTCCGACACTTCCATGGGGCGACACTCGTTGGAAATGTCCGACGTTTTGACCAGGATCATCATCAGCTAAGGACACAGCAGCCAGTCAACCAGACAGGCAAGGGAGGGCACCCCGACCCACCAGACAGAAAGCAGGACAACTCGGTGCATACACAACACACAGGGTTCTCTGTCATCATCGCTGAACACACACACCAGACCAGACCATGCACAGACAACACACAGGGTTCTCCGTCAACATCGATGAACACACACACCAGACCAGACCAAGCACAGACAACACACACAGTTCTCTATCACACTCTGAACAGAAATCAGTCCAAATGAGTGGACAAATGTATACCAGCTGAAAAAAAAGGTTTGTAACTCATATCCAAATACCGAGCAGTTTACATGTCAGAGAATGACAGATCAACCACTTAATGTGAGGTGCTTGAAGCTGTCTGTCCTGAACAATGGAAAGAATAGGTAGAAGCCCTTTTAAAGTCAGCAGAGCTGTATCTTACACAATGAGAACTGACCAACAGGTCATTTGAGGTCAGCACAGCTGTATAACGAGAACTGATTAAAAGATCATTTTGAGGGCAGCACAGCTGTATCTTACAGAATGGGAACTGATCAACAGAAGGTCATTTGAGGTCAGCACAGCTGTATAATGAGAACTGATTAAAAGATCATTTGAGGGCAGCACAGCTGTATCTTACATAATCACCAATCAAAAGGTCATTTAAGGTCAGCAGAGCTGTTTCATAATTCTAACACCATCATCGAACAGATAAAGAGAAGGCCTTCTGGGATGACCAGAGTTGCATCTGACACAATAAAAACTGACAGAAAAACCCACCCGAGTCAGTGGTCATGAGGAGAAAAAACAGAATGAACTTCATTTGAGTCAAGCATGGGCGTATATTACATACAAGTAGAACAGAGAGAAAGGGCCCTATCTCAAGTCAGTAGAGCTGTATCTTACTCCATCACTGATAACATGAACCCCATCTGAGGTCAGTAGAGCTATATCGTACTACATGATAAAGAGAAGCCCATCTCAAGTCAGTAGAAGCATATCTTACTCCATGACAGATAAAGAGAAGCCTATCTTAAGTCAATAGAGCGGTATCCTGCTCCATGAGAACAGACAGCAAAGGCATATCTTGATGAGAAATGACAGAGAAAGAAGCCCATAGTCTTGAGAACCAAAGATATCCAGTGCATCAATACTGATCATGAACACCTTTTCCAAACTTGCACAAAAATTCAGAGTCAGCGACTTTAATCCACATTTGTGAGAATGGATAACAGTATAAAACAGAAGTGAACAGTACAGAGGCAAGACTCTGGTTTCCTTTCTCAAGGACTTTTCCTCCACACAGACCCACACACATCATGGGATGCAAAAAGCTGTCAAGATCCCCATCCTCTGTGTACGTCTCTCAAAGTAAGGGACACAAGCACACATTCCAGGAGAAGTCTATCCACGCTGCTTGAGAAGTGTTTCCAACTACAACAAACTGCATTTGTTCTACCAAGTTCAGGTTAAATAATTCCCCTATGCACATACCCTCAAAACAAAACAAACAATTTCAAAAACATACACTTGATGACCCACATGATATAAAAGATAAACAAACCCTAAACAAATCAGAAGGAAGACAGACATGACCTGACTTTCACAATAACTGGCAACCAAAAACATCAGACTCAAGCTGCATTCTACCGCCCTTCCAGTGTAGGTGTGTGCTGCACAGCATGGAGAAAACACACACGACACATACACTGGCATCATCTGTGGCCCAAAATATAGATGTCCACACAGCATGGAGGAAAACAACACAAGACACAGGCACAGCATCACCTATGGTCCCAAAATATTGGTGTCCACATAGCACAGAGGAAACAACACACACACGACACAGACACAGGCATCATCTACAGCCCCTCCAATATAGATGTTCACACAGCATAGAGGAAAACGACACATAACGGACACAGGCAACAGCTTAAAAACTGAGATCTCCATAGAGAATGGCCACAGAGACCAGGCAAGTGCTACACCACAGTGCAGAAGGCAGATGCAGGCAGTGTGGATGGACAGAGGGAGACAAGAGATGTGTTCATACCACACCCAGCCAGCCCCCCCTCCCCCCCCCAAACACTAGTGACGCACAGAGCTAGCCACTGTCCTCTGTGGTCAGCAAGCCTTCAGCCATGAGATGTCCCATCCAGTCACACTGACCTCAGTGCTTAGGCCTGCCTACTTTCAGCTGGGATCAAGACTTTTTTCTTCTCTTTCCTTTTTGAAGAGGGTGGATGGAGATAAAATAACTGCTGTTCCTAACCTGGACAAGTCTGCTTTGCACAATTCAAACAGACTAAGGACATTTTACCTAATCAACTCAGACTACAGGTAGACTACAGGAGACTCAGATGGTCAGATAATGTTAGTCAACCTTTTCTCTCACAGGAAACATTTTTTTTCTCTTTCAATTCCTTTGTCTGGAAAAACTGTTGCTCTCTTCATGTTTCTTTGGTGTCCTGCTTTTTTTGTTTTCTCTCATCATTTCCATTGTTCCCTGCACCATTGTCCATGGTCTTCTCCTGTCCTTCTTGGTCCACAATTGTCCCCTTGGTCTCCTACTGTTTTCTTCTGTCTTGTATTTTTTTTTTCTTGCTCTCCTTTACCTTTCTTTGGTCCCCTAATGTTTTTCTCTGTCCCCTATTATTTTCTTTGGTCTCTATACCGTTTTTCTTCCTTAGCTTGGTCTCCTACATTACCCCCCCCCCCCCCCCCCCCCCAATCAATCTCATCCTCTTTTCCCTGATCTCCTCTTATTTTTCCCCTTTATTTTTCTTGTTATCAGTTTTCCTTCTTTTCATTTGTCTCTTTGTTTTTCACTTGTCTCTTCCTCTTCCACTCATATCTTCTTACCATCTCTCAGTCTTTCATTTTCTTTACTGCATTTATCTCTTTGTAAGTCTTTTCCTTGTGTTGTTACTGGTCTCTCAGTCTTTCCCTTTTATTTTTTTTTTTCCAGTCCGTTTCTTTTACTTCTTTTGTTCTTCTGGTCTTTTCCCACACTCATCTCCTTGTTTAAATGTGTTTTTCATTTTCCTCAACAGTGATAGTCCTGAGAGGCTGATGACAGGTGGGTGGCTGAGGGTGGCTCATTGCTGTATGACCACATCCCAACAGCAAGGGGAGGAGGGAGGAGGGAGGGGAAGGGGGCTGGGCAATGGGTGCAGATCAACACAAGACAAGGACCTGGTTGAAAAACTCCGTCAGCAGACAGTCCAGCCAGGGCGTGGGCCACTTCTAGAGGTCGTGCCTCATTGGAGATGTCCGCTGTTTTCATCAGCACCATTTGCAGCTAGACATATATGGGGCTGTCTTAGCTCTCTATACTAGCTGGCAGTTTTGTCTAAGCTCTATATTATCTGGTTGTTTTCAACAGCACCATTTGCAGCTAAACATATAGGGGGTTTTCTTAGCTCTCTACACTATCTGGCAGTTTTGTCTAAGCTCTATATCATCTGGTTGTTTTCAACAGCTTCATTTGCCCCTGGACATACAGGGGACTATCCCAGCTCTCTATACTATCTGGCTGTTTTGTCTTAGCTCTCTGTACTGTCTGGTTGTTTTCATCAGCACCATTTGCAGCTAGACATACTGGGGCTGTCTTGGCTCTCTATACTATAAGGCTGTTTGTCTTAGCTCTCTATACTGTCTGGCAATTTTCAACAGCACCATTTGCAGCTAGACATACAGGGGGATGTCTTAACTCTTTATACTATCTGGCTGTTTTATTTTAGCTCTATATATGTCTGGCTGTTATGTCTTAGCTCTCTATACTATCTGGCTGTTGTCAACGGCACCATTTGCAGCTAGACATACAGGGGGCTGTCTTAGATCTCTATACCATCTGGCTGTTTTGTCTTAGCTCTCTATATTGTCTGGCTGTTTTCAACAGCTTCATTTGCACCTAGACATACAGGGTGCTGTCTTAGGTCTCTATACTATCTGGCTGTTTTCAACAGCACCATTTGCAGCTAGAAATACAGGGGGCTGTCTTAACTCTCTATACTATCTGGCTGTTTTGTCTTAGCTCTCTATACTGTCTGTCTGTCTGTTTTCAACAGCTTCATTTACACCTACACATATGGGGGCTGTCTTAGTTCTCAATACTATCTAACCGTTTTGTCTTAGCTCTCTATACTATCTGGCTGTTTTGTCTTAGCAGTACACTATCTGGCTCTTTTGTCTCAGCTCTCTATACTATCTGGCTGTTTTGTCTTAGCTCTCTGTATTGTCTGGCTGTTTTCAACAGCTTCACTTGCACCTAGACATATGGGGGGCTGTCCTAACTCTCTATACTACCTGGTCTTTTTCAACAGCACCACTTGCAGATAGACAAACAGGGGGGCTATCTTAGATCTCTATACTATCTGGCTGTTTTGCCCTTAGCTCTCTATACTATCTGGCTGTTTTCAACAGTTTCGTTTGCACCTAGACTAATGGGGCTGTCTTAGTTCTCTATACTATCTGGCTGTTTTATCTTAGCTCTCTATACTATCTGGCTATTTTGTGCTAGCTGGCTGTTTTGTCTTAGCTCTCTATACTACCTGGCTGTTTTGTCTTAGGTCTTTATACTATCTGGCTGTTTTGTCTTAGCTCTCAATACTATCTGGCCGTTTTCATCAGCTTCATTTGCAGCTAGACATACAGGGGCTGTCTTAGCTCTCTATAATGTCTGGCTGTTTTGTCTTAGCTCTCTATACTATCTGGCTGTTTTCAACAGCACCATTTGCCACTACACATACAGGGGGCTGTCTAATCTCTCTATACTATATGGCTGTTTTGTCTTAGCTCTCTATACTGTCTGGCTGTTTTCAACAGCAGCATTTGCAGCTAGACACATGGGGGCTGTCTTAGCTCTCTCTATACTATCTGGCTGTTTTCAACAGCTTCATTTGCACCTGGGCATACAGTGGCCTGTTTCAGCTCTCTATACTATCTGGCTGTTTTGTCTTAGCTCTCTATTCTATCTGGCTGTTTTTACAGCAGCACCATTTGCAGCTAGATATGCAGGGGCTCTTGTAGCTCACATCTTCTCTTCAATTTAGCAGCAACATATCAAACAAGGTATACAGAAAATTCACTTTTGAAAACAAAGAAGTTCTTAATTCTGCAACAACCTCACATCCAATGAAAGAAACAATGGTGGCGCTATATTCATGCATAATTAAAGTTCCACTTGAATTTTTTTTTCAATCAGAGAGACCGACCACAAAAACTGCTGCACAATGTTATAACAAAATTGTAAAATTAATTCTCTAATAATTTTGAACAAAACCCATGTTGCTGTCAACATGTTCGTTAAAAAAAAAGAATATTTTTATGGCAGTCATTATCTGTTACTGAATAAGTGAAAACTACTTATAATTTCTCTTGTCCCTCTGTGTTTCTGTGGGAAACTGAATCTGCTGAACTTGAACACCAGGGACTGTTACAGACAGACCAGACATTAGCAGGACAGGGAGGGACAGCCTCACTCACCACTGCCCGGTGCTCCTTGTCGTTGAAGTCAAAGTGGGGGATTAACGATTTGAATGAGTTGACAATTTCATTGTGCTTCGCCATGTCGGTGCAAAGTATACACCTGGAATGAAAACAACAAACGCATTTCTTACTTACAGTGCTAATGTTAGGGGCCAAGACGGCCTAAGTTAAGATAAGGTTTTTCTTTTTCCAGTCAATCAACTCAATACATTGATTCTCTTTTGATGCTTCTAGAAAGCTTTCAGAGTCTGAGACTTCTAGTCAGACAGAGGGAAACAGAGGGAGTTACACAGACAGAAACAAAGAAACTGACTGACTGGCTGACTGATTATTTTTTGATACTCAAAGATGACGACTTTAGGCTGAGGTCTAGCTAGTCTTAAATCTATCCTTTTCATGCAGCATTCCAATGCATGTCCATCACACTGACAAATCAATATAACAACAATTTAATTCTATACCAAAATGCACAGACTATTCCTAAATGTAATAATGACATGTTAGGCAGTCTAGCTGATGGAACACAGAGTGAGCGCAAGAGAGAGAGAGAGAATCAACTGCAGGGAACATCCAATTAAAATCCTGTACAGGGAGACAATTCAGTAGCTATTTTTGAAACTGTACACCATTATTACCTCCCTTGCACCATATTTTTCCCAATACCTGCAGGTTTTTGGGGGGACAAGAACGTGTATGAGCAGGCACGCGCGAACAAACACTCACACAAAGACACATATACAAGAGACACACACAAACATGTATACACAAGTCATGAGCAACACACTTGTAAGTCTAAAGACAGGATTATTTGCAAATGACTACATTTGAGGACCAAGATCTAAGACACTTTCTTGCAAGAACAGATGGGCTTTCCACATCTGGAAATGCCTAGATTTGGGAATCTAAATAAGTCAGATACACCCTGAGTTTTACCACACATATACAGATCTAGGACACTTTCTTCCAGGAACAGATAGGCTGTCCACTGAAAGATGTGCTAAAACCAGATCTACGTCACTGAGCAGCTGGTCCATGGGGGTCTTTGTGAAAGGAAGTGAACAGAATCACTTGTTCTGTCTGCCTGCCCTTGGGGACAAAATGGTCATTAACACAGAGCCAACAATTCCCAGTTCATTGCTGATCTTATTATTATCCATGGACTGCAGACATTCTCCACTCTGCTGACATACACAATCTGCTATTCTGTTCCTTCCCTGGAGGAACCAGGTGAGCTTTACCCTGAAGGCACACGCTCTCTGCTCTTCTTATTCAACACTCCTTGGAGCAACTTAAAAGAAACATCACTGTACCATCAAATGAAAGAGACAAACAAAACAACAAGGCAAAATATGTGTGCCCTCTTTTGTTTGTGGTACAGTAATTTTTCTTTAAAGTTTTGTTTCAATCTCCACCTTCAGCCACTTCACTTTGTCACAGTCTCTATGGAACATCCAGAATTGTCTACATTAAAGGGTATACACACTATCTTACTCAGTTATCAAAGATTTTATCTGAATCACAAAAAGCCATTCAATCATCAATGAAAGGGGTAATCATTACATTACACATGAGTTAAATCACCGATGAAAATCAACTGGTTTGGAAGGAAAGGGAACTGAACGATCAGTATTTTATGGACTATAGCACATAGTAAAATATCACAGACTTTATGGTGGATTAAGACTATATGTCAACACTGAATGAGACCAGGCCCCAGCCAGTTCCTGTGGTCATTCTTCTGGTCACCACTTTCCCGCCCATTTTCACCATATTTTGTGGATGGATGGAAGTTAGTCCAAGGGCAATCCATGACATTTCAGCATCTATAACACTGATAGGGGACAAAAGGCGAATCCACAAACTGTTGCTGATCAGAGGTCAGAGCTTTCAAGTGCCTTCTAGTTTTTAAAACATCAAATTGCCAGTGTCAAGCCACCTGTCCTACCACCTCAAGAGACAAACAAAATACACCTTTCACTGTGAGCCCACCTGATCATGCCCTCCCTGAGTTTGCGAAGTTCTCCTTGGGCAGCTGTTGGAAGATGTTGCAGTCGGTGGTCTCCAGGATCTCAAAGGCCACGGCACAGTGGTGGTTCTCCAGCGGGGAGATGTCATTGTAGCGCAGAGCCAGCTCTGTGCGGGCGTTGATCTGGTAGGCATTGTTGTAGCCCGGGTGGTCCAGGTCATGGCAAATAGACGCTGTCAGCAGAGTCAGGATGTCGATGGGCTCCAGCTTGGACGGAAGATCGATCAGCCATATCAAGCCATACATCTGGGAGACAGTTTATATATCATCCATTAGCCATATCAAGCAATACATCTGGGGGACAGTTTGGATACATCCATCAGTCATATCAAGCCATATCTGGGGGACAGTTTGTATACATCCATCTGCCATACCAAGCCATACATCTGGGGACTGTTTACATCCATCAGCCATATCAAGCCATACATCTGGAGGACAATTTGTATACATCCACCAGCCATACATCTGGAGGACAGCTGGTAAAGATTGGATACATCCATCAACCATATCAAGCCATACATCTGGTGGACAGTTGGTATTCAGCCATACATCTGGAGACCAGTTTGTATACATCCATTAGCCAGTCTGAGGGACAGTTTGTACACATCCATTGGCCATCTATCTGGGGGACAATTTAATACATCCATCAGCCATACATATGGGGGACAGTTTGTATACATCCATCAGCCATACATCTGGGGAACAGTTTGTACACATCCAGCCATGCATATGGGGGACAGTTTGCATAAATCCATCAGCCATATCAAGTCATACATCTGGGGGACAGTTGGTATGAATCCATCAGCCAGGTCAAGCCATACATCTGGAGGACAGTTTGGATACATCCATCACCATATCAAGCCATGCATTTGGGGACAGTTGGTATACATCCATCAGCCATATCAAGCCATACATCTGGGGACAGTTGGTATACATCCATCAGCCATATCAAGCCATACATCTGGGGACAGTTGGTATACATCCATCAGCCATATCAAGCCATACATCTGGGGACAGTTGGTATACATCCATCAGCCATATCAAGCCATACATCTGGTGGACAGTTTGGATACATCCATCAGCCATATCAAGCCATACATCTGGGGGACAGTTTAAATACATCCATCAGCCATACATCTGGATGACAGTTTGTATACATCAATCAGCCATACATCTGGGGGACAGTTTAAATACATCCATCAGCATACGTCTCGGGGGGACAGTTGGTATACATCCATCGACTATAACAAGCCATTCATCTGGGAGACAGTCTGAATACATCCATCAGCCATATCAACTCACACATGTGAGGGAGTTTGAATACATCCTTCAGCCATATCAACCCATACATCTGAGGGACAGTTTGAATACATCCATCAGCCGTACATCTGTGTGACAGAGCTACAATGAAATCACAGCTGGAACATGGTAATGCTATTTGATATCTGCATTAACCTTTTCCTGACGCACCGTGTGTGATAGTGATGGCAACTCAGTCATCCCGTTCACGATGACCTGTTCCCTGGTGACAGCAACGCTGCTGTACTCCTTGGTCGTGCCATGCCTCCATAATGGCACAACTATAAAACAATCCCATGTTCTCTCGACTACAATCTATGGGATGCAGCTGCCATAAATACTTAGAACAGGGTTCTAGACACCAAAAGGATAAGTGTACATGCACTAGCGATGGCCTTTGTGACCCCAGAGTAGTCAGAACAAGAGACCCCGTCTGGCACTGGGAAAGCATGTGTGGAATTTCCAGCCTCACCAAGGTATCGGGCTGAAGAAGAATGACATGTGGTGTTAGAACTGGTTCAACAAAGTTGTTGGATGAGGGGAGTAAAGGTGTACAAGTTTATCCAAAAGAATCTGAGCTTGATTTATTTGCTCTTTGTCTTTATACGTCTTACCATATTAAGCCAAAACTTTGAAAAGTGTGTACTGTGTGCAATGATTTAATTTCCTTTTTTTTTTTTTTTTTTTAAATTCACTTGGATTACACATATTGAATACCTAAGGCTTTCTCTCTGCATCTGTTCAAAGTAAGAGCAAAATGTTATGCCCCTTTTCTTCCTCATTTGTTGTTGTCATACTAACCAAAGAAACGTAAACAAGATTGTGTTCTCCTACGTTTTACTTATGTTGTTTCCATAACTGTAGCGTTGCTATTTTACCCAAAATGTATTTAATTCTATGCTCATTATAAAGTTCATGTTTTACCCTTTCCGTTGATATATAACAATTGCTTGTTAGGTTTATATAAGGTGGCAAAATAAAATCAGTAAGTGCAAAAATCACGCGTCTGCAGGGAAGTGACACTGCTCTGCCGCGCCCGTCGTGAAAGTATTAAAACGACCGCAGAAGAAGAAGATAACCGCATTTATAAGGCCAGTCATCCTTGATTCAGGAGATGCAAAGAAAAGCAACAAAATTAATACAAAGGATTAACAATGATCATGATTTATACACTGGATGTCCTAAAATCACCTACTTTAGAGGCAAGAAGAATATCAGGTGATTCAAACCTTCAGAATTTTCGAACATACTGATCACTTGAATGTTAAGGACTTACTCAAATTACTGAATTGTGATAAACTGAGAAACAATGCTGACAAAAGATTTACTGAATACTGTCAGACTAACAGGTGAAATTTTCTTTTCTTAATGGAAATGCACTTTCACAGGTTCAAATGACAAACCAACATCAAAAGAGAACAAACTCTTTAATACTTTCAAATATCCTGCTGACTAATGGAAATAAAGACACGAGGAATACATCAATAGGGCAAATATGGTGTCACAAAACCTTCAGCCTGTTAGTGACGACCTGTAAACTGCAATCGCTCACATTCAGTGTCATGAAGATGTCATTGTGTGCAGACCAGTTCTTTTATGTTTTCACCACCACTGTGCCAAGCCTTGAGGCCATAGTGTGCGGCTAAATGACTGGAGACGTGAGTAACTACAGGGAAAGGATTTTAAAAAAGGCTCTCAAGGACAAGATATAGCAGATGCTGTAGTAGATAGCTGGCCTGCACATTAATGCAACCATCAGTCATGTGGTAAAGATAGGCCTTTCACCTTCCGATGGATCAGGTAATTTGCTTCCTTTCCTGTTATTGTAATGCTGATAACTTCGAATGAACAACTAATGAGCTGTGTTAAATTTTACATGCATGGTGCATACAAGCATCATGTTGCATGGGATACACTGCCCCACTGCCTGGTAAAGGCAACCACTGAACTATGTATACCACCAGTGGTCAGTGCATTCTCACAGTCAGAGGCCACCTGTTTACTTCAAGGAGGTTCAAAGATTTGCTGACTGGTGCGATCATAACTATCTTGATCTGAATGTAACAAAAACGAAAGAAATGTTGATTGATTTTAGAGAAAGAATCCAAAAGCTGTACCACCCCTTTTTATCAAAGGTGCTGAAGTAGAACGTGTTGAATCATACAAATATTTAGGAACTTTTATAGATAATAAGCTGAATTTTAAATCCCATGTTGAGTATGTCCACAAAAAAATGTCAAACCAGATTATATTGTCTTCGCAAGCTGCAATCATTTCATGTGAATACTGACATTCTTCGGACATTTTATTCATGCTTCTTGGAATCTGTTCTAACTTTCTCATTTATATGTTGTATATGGTGGGTTGACTGTGAAGAGCAGAAATGTGCTTGAGAAAGTGGTGAACGTGGGAGGAAAAATCGTTGGTGAGAGACAAAAAAGTCTAAGTGAGCTATACAGGTGCCGTGTTGTTTGTAAAGCGGAGAAGATACGTGTGACCAGACCCACGTTCTTGCAAATCAGTATGACCTTCTTCAGTCAGGACGAAGATATCGATCGGTTAAATGCAGAAGTGTCAGATTTAAACAAAGTTTTATTTCCCCTGTCCATTGATTTCATGAACCGAGAAGATGTTTCATTGAAATCCAAATTCCTCTATATGAATGTATGTCATATGTGAGAAAATGGGTAATGTGGCTAAATTATTGTTTATTTGCTGTGAATGTGTGTGACCACAAATTAATTTCTCAAATTGAGATAATAAAGTTTACTTGACTTGACTTGACTTGACTTGACTGTAAACATATCCAATATACACACACACACACATACAAACTAAAACAGCACACACATTCCTACATATGTATGCTGTGGACACAGCACACTCTCACATCTCCCCATGAACCCAGTCACAGTGATCACTGTCTGTGGATGGAGATACTGACCATCTGGCTGATCACACGGCAAGACTTAATACTTTCCCAGATGGGCACGGCTGAGCAACCTCACTTTCCTGCAGAAGTGTGTACTGCATGTGCTTACAACCATTGCAGACGCGCGATTTTCACACTTTTTGATTTTATTTTACATCTCCTATGTAATGAGCACAAAATTAAATACATTTTGGGTAAAACAGCAACCTCTACAGTTACGGACATAACATAAGTAAAATATAGGAGAACACAATCTTGTTTACATTTCTTTGGTTAGTATGACAACAGCAAATGAAGAAGAAAAGGGGCATAGCATTTTGCTCTTACTTTGAACAGATGCAGAGAAAGCCTGAGGTATTCAATATGTGTAATCCAAGTGAATTAAAAAAAAAGGAAATTAAATCATTGCACACAGTACACACTTTTCAAAGTTTTGGCTTAATATGATAAGACGTATAAAGCTATTAAGACACAGAGCAAATAAATCGAGCTCAGATTCTTTTGGATAAACTTGTTCACCTTTACTCCCCTCATCCAACAACTTTGTTGAACCAGTTCTAACACCACACGTCATTCTTCTTCTTCTGTCTGATACGTTGGTGAGGCTGGAAATCCCACACATGCCTTCCCAGTGCCAGACGGGTCTCTTTGTTCTGACTACTCTGGGTCACAAAGGTCATCGCTAGTGCATGTAAACTTTACCTTCCAGTGGCTAGAACCCTGTTCTAAATATTTACAGCAGCTGCATCCCCTAGACGGTAGAGGAGAAAACATGGGAATCTTTTTTTATTTGTGTCATCACGGAGGCAGGGCACATCCAGGGAGTACAGCAGCATTGCCGTCACCAGGGAACGGCTCGTCGTGTCCACTGAGCTGCCGTCATTATCGTACAGTGTGGCGCGAAAAGGTTATAGTGGTGACCATGGAGATACTGACCTTCTGACTGACCATACAGCAAGCTTTACAGCGGTGATCATGGAGATAATGACCATCTGACTGACATACAGCAAGGCTTACAGCGGTGATCATGGAGATACTGACCGTACAGCAAGGCTTACAGAGGTGACCATGGAGATACTGACCAGACAGCAAGGCTTACAGTGGTGACCATGGAGAGATACTGACCAGACAGCAAGGCTTACAGTGGTGACCATGGAGATACTGACCATAATGCAAAGCTTACAGTGGTGACCATGGAGATACTGACCATCTGGCTGACCATGAAGCAATGTTAAAGTTGTGGAAGGGCACATGATTGTACTTGGTGTAGATCTTGAACAACCACCGCAGTAATACTGGCATCTGAAACAATTATGGCCCCTTACATGATCAATTGATGCGCAGGGACTTGTAAATACAGTTACAACATATATATCCCTTCTTTACATGATTGCACTAAAAGAAACAGTTAATTGTATATCTGATACCACAAAGCATCAGCACAGAGATCAACAGACAGCAATCAGTCAGAAAAGAGATCAACAGACAGCAGTCAGCACAGAGATCAGCAGACAGCAGTCAGTCAGCACAAAGATCAACACACAGCAGTCGGTCAGCACAGAGATCAACAGATAGCAGTCGGTCAGCACAGAGATCAACAGACAACTGTTGGTCAGTATAGAGATCAACACACATCAGTCAGTCAGCACAGAGATCAACAGACAGCAGTTTGCACAGAGATCAACAGACAGCAGTCAGTCAGCACAGAGATCAAAAGAAAGCAGTCAGTCAGCACAGAGATCAACAGACAGCAGTTAGCACAGAGATCAGCAGACAGCAGTCAGTCAGCACAGAGATCAACACACAGCAGTCAGTCAGCACAGAGATCAACAGACAGCAGTTTGCACAGAGATCAACAGACAGCAGTCAGTCAGTCACACAGAGATCAAAAGAAAGCAGTCAGTCAGCACAGAGATCAACAGACAGCAGTTAGCACAGAGATCAACACACAGCACTCGGTCAGCACAGAGATCAACAGACAGCAGTCAGCACAGAGATCAACACACAGCAGTCGGTCAGCAGCACAGAGATCAACAGACAGCAGTTAGCACAGAGATCAACACACAGCAGTTGGTCAGCACAGAGATCAACAGCAACTGTTGGTCAGCCTAGAGATCAACACACATCAGTCAGTCAGCACAGAGATCAACAGACAGCAGTTTGCACAGAGATCAACAGACAGCAGTCAGTCAGCACAGAGATCAAAAGAAAGCAGTCAGTCAGCACAGAGATCAACAGACAGCAGATGGTCAGCACAGAGATGACAGACAGCAGTCGGTCAGCACAGGGATCAACACACAGCAGTCAGTTTGACAACACAGCATCAGAACATCATAGCACCCAATGCGGAGGTTATGTTTCACCAACATCTCTTTCTTTGTTCACCAATTTGTCTGTCCTTACAATAACATGCAACCTTCTTCTTCACTGATTTTTACGGAGCTTGGTGGGAAGAGGGGCTGTGGTTGTAGAAGAAATGTGAATGCTGATGTAGATTACAGGGCAGATCAGGGTTTGTCTGACTGGAAGAGGACTGGCGAACTACGGAAATGGTCTGTGCTCTCCAGAGGGCTACTCTAACTTGTTACTGCATTGGATCTGAGTACAGAGGAACAGGTATTTATCATGTTTACTGATTCACTCTTCCTCGTTCTCTATGAATTAACACGCTTACACACACACCCCTACACACACACAAACACATACACCTACACCCCCCCCCCCCCCCCTACACACACATACCTACACACACACACACTGCATGCGCACAGACCTGAATGTTAAATTTGGTGACCAGGCCCAAATCCAGGAACATCTGGCGTAGTAGCACCAACATTCGGAGTCATCCCACTGCCAGTTGTCAAAGGTCGGCTTCTTCAGCTGCTCTCTCACCTCTCTTGTCAGCTGCACTTTGCTGCATGTCCACACACAACGCCAGTGCATGTCAAACAGGCCATTTTTTAAGGAACTTTTTCTATTTGTTCAAAAGTCACACAAAAATGGGAAAAAGAGTCTATTTGCTTTGTTTATTCAATATATCCAAACCATGGTTTAGTTAGTCTTTCTTCCTTGTCCTATGAAGTAAGTGTATATTTGCTGTCAGGATTTTTCACCTCAACAATGTTTTTCTTCAAAAGGTTACAGCCTCATTCTCCCCCCATTCAACCCCCCCCCCCCCCCCCCCCCCCCCCCCCCCCACACACACACACACACACACACACTGTTGTTGAATCACTTTCTGTATCATTTGTTTAAAAAAAAAAAAATTCTGCCATACGAAAGAAAAGCAAAAAAAAAAAAAAAAAAAAAAAAAAAAAAAAAAGAAAGCAACATGTATAGACAAATACATGCACACAATCTCTGCCCCTTTGTTGATTCATGAATATGAATGAAAACTAAACCTAAGACAGAATATAGGAGGAAGGAACTCTATCTGTCATGGTGAAACAAATACAAATGACTACTAACTAGAAACAAGATTGAATACACAAGGAAGGAACTGTGGCTGCCATGAAACATGGACCTACCAATGACTCCTGACTAAATCCAAGACAATACATCAGGAAGGATCTGTGGCTGCCATGAAACAAGGATCTGTCCTTGACTCCAAACTAGTGCACATGTACATTGGTGGCACACAGAACTGACATCATCCCTTCTTTGTTAACTTGTTTGTTCTGTGTGCCTCATATCTACATGTGCACTACTTGAAATTGTGCTGCAAGTCTAGCTTTACGGGTATGCCACTGTTTGCCTATAGAAGCAAGAATGACCTCCTTCACTGATTATTCACTGCTTATAATCCTCACTTCAACTTTTCTTTTCAAACAAACAAGTCAAAAAAGGGAAAGCGTCTTTCTATAGAACAACCATTTTGTTAAATTTTTATACCACATTACACAGATCTGGGCAAATAGGTACCTATATACCTCAGTAGTCAGTGTCTGTCCCACCCTGGCTTGTGCAAAGTGAAATAACTTGCCAAGAACTGACCTAGCCAGGTATCAGACACCATCCAATCAGCCCACAGTGACATCTTCTGGAGCTCACCTCATGGCCATGAACTTTTCCAGGACGTGCTCCCTGTAGGCATCCACCTTTTGGGAGGAGGCGCGCTTATCCCAGAAAGGCTGGGACGTTCCCATGCTCATGTTCTTAAACAGCCCCAGCCAACTTAAATGCTCAAGGCCCTGTCACACACACACACACACAGAGTGTCAACTAAAGTTATGCTTCTAACGTGAACCACCGTTTAGAGACTGAATGTCTTGCATGCACATGCATGCATGCACATGCACACTTGACTTATATACATGCATGCACACACTCAAAAAACAGATTGGAAAACAGAAAAAAAAAGGTTAAAGACAGTTACAGACCAAAGTTCAGTGGCCTGCAAAGTCTGCACTATTATGCAAACAAAAGCATTTATACAAGCAAATGAGCAATCAAGAGGAAAATCACACACATGTACACATCTATATTCACACGCACAGATGTCTAAAATATAGCACAAACACACACACACACACACACACACACACACACACACACACACACACACACGCATCTACATTTCCATACACAGGGAAGTCTAGTCAACAGTTACCTCCAGTTTTTCTCGTAATTGTTCAGCCTTTGTCTTGGTCAGTGAAGACTTGTGGGGTGCAGCCGTTGTCCACATACACCTTCCTCTCCAGCGTCTCCAACCTGACCCCAACACCATCACACTGTCAACATCTCTACCACCATCACACTGTCAACATCTCTATCACCATCACACTGTCAACATCTCTATCACATCGCACTGTCAGCATTCTACCACCATCACAATGTCAGTATCTAACATCTGACCCTAACACCATCACACTATCAATATCAATATCTCTTCCACCATCACACTGTAAACATCTCTATCACCATCACAATATTAACATCTCACATCTGACCCGAACATATCAGACTGGCAACATCTCTAATATGACCAAATTGTTAACATCTCCAACATGACCTTAACACCATCACAGCGTCAATTTCTCAACACCGTCACACTGTCAAATCTCCATATGAGTGATTTCACACAGGCAGATCACTATACAGGTACTATGGGATTGCATGGTATATGCCCTAGGCTTGTCGACTGGACTTCTTACTGCAGCCAGTCAGCTCTGTTCAGGAGGAGAGGACCCAGACACTGAAGTAAGTAAAATTATGTTAAGGAGGAGAGGACCCAGACACTGAAGTAAGCAAAATTCTGTCTATGTGGCGACGACCCAGACACTGAAGTAAGTAAAATTCTATCCAGGAGGTGAGGACCCAGACAACGACGTAAGTAAGCAAAATTTTGTCCAGGAAATGAGGACCCAGACACCAAAGTAAGTAAAATTTTGTCCAGGAGGCGAGGACCCAGACACCGAAGTAAGTAAAATTCTGTCCAGGAGACAAGGACCCAGATGCTGAAGTAAGCAAAATTCTGCCCAGGAGGCGAGGACCCCAGACACTGAAGTAAAGTAAAATTCTGTCCAGGAGGTGAGGACCCAGACAACGAAGTAAGTAAAATTCTGTCCAGGAGGCGAGGACCCAGACACCGAAGTAAGAAGTGGCAAGGGACCTCACCCACAGTAGGGGATGTGGCAAGATGAAGAGAGAGGTAGAGACTGACATAATGCCTGTCTGCTGCTGGCGTAGGGGAACCCCAGCTTCCAGAGGATTAATGAACACTGGTATCCAATTGGCAAGTCAAGAGTTCAGCTGCATTACAACTCATCAAAACCTATGTAAGTGGGGCAACTTTTAGTTCAGGTAACTGTTGTATTTCACTGTCTGCTTTGATGCACACTGAAACACATGGAACCTGAAACCTTTTTAGCCAAGCACGGATACAAAGTGTAATAAAAATCAGTGTATGATACTTGTGATTTTCATTACAACCTGTGCCCTTTGTAATGCTACTCCTATTCCATTGTCTCACCTTCTATGACACTTCTCCTTACACATACATCAGCCATCACTGCTCATCATCACCCTGATTCCACCACCACCACCCACACTTTCACTTACATATTACAATGATAATAAAATCAAAATTACAAAACCAAACAATCAAAAGCAACTAACCTGTGTTCGATGGTCTCCAGGTCAGCTGCAATCTTGTTAGCTAGGACATCGTCCTTGCCTGTCAACAGATGGCCTGACAGTGTCTGATTACTACGCCAGTACTTTGCACAGCTCCACACGTCGAGCCCTCTCTATATCCAAACCATGTGAATCCCACCCCTACACAACATGCCTCATCCACATCTAAAGCTAGTCTATCCACATCCTCCCCCTACATAACACAACTTCTTCACATTAATACCGAGTGCAAAAATATTCCACAAAACAAGCCTTCTCTGCATCCAAACTAGGTCCATCCATACCCCTACACTGTCAGTCTTATCCACATTCAAAGTCATGTTATGTATGTCCTCATATACCACCAGATGACAAGTTTTCCGCAAACCCAAACTATTATCTGTCTGTATCCCCGTAAGCCTTCTCTCCATCCGAATCATGCTCAGCCAAAGCCCCATACAAGAAACTTTTTCCACATCCAAACCATGTCTGTATGTGTCCCCACAACAAACCCCCACATCCAAACCACACCCAAGTTATGCCTGCACAATAAACCTGCACTTCCAAACCATGTCCATCTTTACCCTCAAAACAAACACCGTTCACATCCATCTATTTGTCCAACAAGCCTTCTCTAAGTCCAAACCATGTCCATCCATGCCCCCACACAATAACCCATCTGCACATCTCCAGCCGAATAATAGCTCAGTTGGTAGAGCGCCTGACTTGCAATCTTGGTGATCCTGGGGTCGCGGGTTCGAACCTCCGCCGGGGCGTTTCGTACAGGGGGATTTTTCCCTCGGAGTTAACATTGGTTCTGACTCCATTTCCCATACAGTCCTTCGAATGAGACTATAAACAGAGGTTCCGTGTGTGAACGCACGCATAACATCTTGCACACACGTAAAATCCCATCACTAACATTCGGAAGAGTAGGCCAGTTTGGCCGTTGGTATGGATGACACGTTACACATAACATGCACCCTGAGTGAGAAATGGAAAGAATGAAGGAAGTAAGGAAAATGAGTGATCGATATTGAACGATACTGACTGGATGACACGGGAAACGACTGAATGAAGCGCCAGCTGGCAGCTCTTCAGTCGGCACTACCCAGGTAGGCAGCCCGTTGTGTAAACGAGTGTTGATTGTAAAGCGCTTAGAGCTTGGCGTCTAACCGAGAATAGGCGCTATATAAGTATTCATTATCATCATCATCATCATCATCTAAATCAAGTCCATCTACACATCATACAAAGGTTTCTTTCTGCACATCTAAACCATGTCCATCTACATCTCACACAAAGGCTTCTCCACATCTAAAGCATGTCTAATTATGTTGCCTCACAAACAGCCTTCTCCACATCTAAACCATGTCCAGTTATGTCACACAAAATGCCTTCTCCACATCCGATTCATGTCCACCTATAACCCCATACATCAAACCCTCTCCACATGCAAACAAAGTCCATCCATACCTGCACTAACTTTCTCCACATCCAGTGCAAGTCCATCCAACACACACAGAAGCTGTCACCACATCAAAACCATGTCCTTTCACACTGTAAGCCTTCTCATCCATCCACTCTACATCCATCTATACTCGCACAACAAGCCTTCTCATCTGACCATGTCCATATATACCAACATATATCAAACATTCTCCACACCTGAAGTGCACCAATTCCACCTACATCCCATAGCCTTCTGACCCAATGCATGTTGTCTACACACCACATACTATGCCGTCTCCTCATCCAAACCATGTTCATCTACAACCTACAACCAAACCATGTCCACAATACCCAGGGCTACATCCATACCATGTTCATCCATTCCCTTAAACAAGCCTGTCTCCAAATCCGGTCTCTGTCCATCCACACCTTCACACAATTTTGTCTTCAAACCCAAACCATGTCTAGCCAAACCCCACAAAACAAGCCTGCCTCCACATCCTATGCATGCTACTTCATTCCCCAACACAATGGATCTGCCCTCACACCCAACCCAGGTACACTGATGCCCTCACAACAATTCACATCCAAGTCTACACACAATAAGCCAGTCCCTACGCCCATATCCTGTTCATCTATCCCCCATGCATTTTACTGATATCACCTCACAGAGTCTGTACTTTTTGCAGATAAGCTTCAACTCATGAAGTAGGTATAACTCACAATCCCAAAGTACATTTACAAGACTGAACATTCTTAAGGTAGGGCTTGGTGAGGGGGAATTGGGGAGTATGGAGGGAACAAGAGGGGGGAGGGAGGACAATGAGAGGGCAGGAGAAAGGATGGGAGAGGACAAGGAGAAGGACAACCCAGAAAGTGAACACTCTTCTCAGATGCAGATGAGTTCACCATCTTTCAGACATGACGGCAGTGTCTATAACACTCAGCATGGTGAAGCTGAAGGTGGCAAAAGAAACAGGTCTGCCTCTGATCTGAATTTGTTTTCCCATATCTCCAGACAAGTCACATTCACCTAATACTTTGGCACTGATGACAGTGATGATGGTGATGACGAAGACCAAACATGGTGGCATTCGTAAGGTAAGGCAATGTTGCTTATAGTCCAGCCAACCGCAAAGGGCCATATCAGGGCTGTTACCAAGTTAAAATCAACTCACAAGTCATCACACACACACACACACACACAAACACAAAAACTTTTCACACATTTCTTTTAAAATACATCTTCTAAAGCGTACCAAAAACTTCGTTAAAAATCTTTCTTCCATAAAATCTTAGATCAGTTGAAAAATGTTAATCTCTTTCAGAAACTCAGAGATCACATCAGGTGGGACATCTCTAAACAGGATTTTCATGGACTCTGCTGTAAAGTGTTTATGTCTCACATTGTTCAAGTCCCAACAATCTAAAAGGACATGTTTCACTGTGAGTGGAATATGACATGGAATGCACCACGGAGCTTCTTCACCTTTTAATTAAAAGATAAGAATGGGTATAAAACGAGTGGCCTGTGTGCAAGCGGCACAAGACTGTTACATCTGAACGGCTGCTTCGGGAACATGGTAAAAACTCTTTCAGGTTTGGACGGATTTTAAATAGTTTATTATCTGTCTGCAAGGTCCATTCTTCTTGCCAGAGGTCTTTGATATAATCATTAACTTTGGGTTTTTGACCTGTGTAGGGGATAGTTATGTTAGACAGTTTCCCTGTTGGGGCATTCTTGGCCAAACGATCAGCCATTTCATTCCTCCAATGCCAACATGACCAGGAACCCAAGCCAGAATGATGTTGTGACCTTCTGCTTTCAACTTAGTAAAAACTTTTTAAAAAGTGTAGAAGTTCGGAATGATGGAGGTTACGGCCAGCTATCACCTCCAAAGCTTACAGTGAATCAGACAAAATCAGAAAAGTCTTGTTTGTGGATTGAGAGATTATCTTAAATGCTAGAACCAGGGCTATGAGTTCAGCATAGTAAACAAAAGCATCTGATAGAATATGTTCTAATAATATCTGAGAAGGAGCACCAGGCCAATAGGCTGCACAGGCCACTCCCTCCTCAGATTTGGAACCGTCAGTGAAAATTCTTTTGAGGATGGAAACTTGGAACACAGTTCAGCAATATCGGACTTGTAGGCCATAAAAAGACTTCACAGTTTGGTGTCAGTGACAGTGATGATGCTTACCAGAAAGATGGAATGCAACCTGATACACCCTGCTATGCCAACAACAGATATTAATTTCCAACAAGCATGGACGAACAATAATTATTCTCTTCTTCCGCTTTCCATAGTCCACAGCATCATCTTGAAGCTGATAGTGATTATGACAAATACCACCACCCATAACAACATCATTTCAATCAGTAACTTCCTCTCAGTCTCTGCTTTCTTCTTGACCAGATTGTTCACCTGCTACTTTCTAAAGACTGATATTATTCCATCTGAAGCATTTCTAAGAATACTCACACACTGAATGGCACAAGATGCATTTTGGGCAGAAAACAGACAGCCAGTATGTGTCGGTCAGTCAGTCAGCTTAAGCTGCTGTTTTTGGGAGGGAAAAGCCCTGGAGTTATTCAAATGCACACCTCCAGACTTGAGACTTCCAACTGTTATGAAATATATCACCGTTACAGTGCTAGCGTTTTTTGATTTGTTTTGTTTCGTTTTTATAGTGGCTGGATTAACTCCATTATCCTGTGCCTATGCCAAGCACTAGGGAGCACGATGATGTTTGGCACTTTGTTCTCTGCTGTTTGTGTGATGTTGGACGAAAAAAAAAAAAAAAAAAATTCAGCAGTCTCTGTTCAGCCGAATAGTCAAGATGTGATCTAATGACTCCTTGACCTTCTGACCATTTCCTTTGGCACCCAGATGATACATGCAGCAGATCACTGTGACTCTGGCCTATCTGCCACACTCTGAACAAGCCCAACTGACCACCCACCCATACCTCTCTTTCCCAGGACTCTAGGAAGACCTTCAGCTGCTGTGAAGAAATAGGGGGAGACATGATGAAATCACGGCCAG
>JADBJO010000324.1:421353-423853 GCA_016801955.1 Conus betulinus | reverse complement strand
AGAGAATGTGTTTCTTTCTGAGAGCAATTGTCATTTCTTTTCTCTTCTAAGTCCTACCCTATGGGTTCCCCCTCTCTCCCCTCATTTAACACCCGGCCGGCTGGTCGCCAAACCACAGCCTGTGCGTCATTTAATTGGCGTCACGTGGGCTCTGAGCTCTACATCCAAACAACTGCTAGTATTAAAGACCAGTCATATCTCGCATCTGAAGTCAGTACCTGTTCTCCACAGGATAAGAAGTCCGATCACACCGAGCTCAGTGTAAAACCTGACTGACAGAACTACAACCAATCCGACAGACCGGAGATGTAAAACACGGCGAAGGGACAGCTAGCATGCGTCAACACATGCACACACCTGTGCATAGCGTCCTCTTTATTTTAAATGACATGTTCTTCTTACCCCACATACCCCCCTTCCCACACCCAACCCAACTCCCTCCCTGACTTCCTTTTTTCTGCATTTCTACTCCTCTTTGCCAGGTAAGGAACTTGGCATCGACACCCAGGAACCGCCTGCCTATCAGTCCTCATACTACACCCACACAACAACACATCACATCTTGCCCCCCTCACCTGCCTATCAGTCCTCATACTACTACACCCACACAACAGCACATCTTGTCCTGGACCCCTCACCTGCCTATCAGTCCTCATAGCACACAAACACAGCGGCAGTAGCAACACATCATGTGACGTCTTGTATCCCCTTCCCATCAACACCCCTTCCCCATCCTCTTTCCAACCCCCAGCCCCGCCTAACCTATCCCCCCCCCCCCCCCCCCCCCCCCCCCATATCCCTCCCCTAACACCTCTACCATTCGTGTTTGATTATCAACAGCATTCTTGGCTGATTAATTATCTACCTTATTATAACACACTTCACAACCAATAAAATATTTTTCTTATCCTATCTATTTACTAATTTGTGTATTTCAGATGTCTACTGATTTCAAAGTGCCTATTTATATCTACTCTAAGTGTTTTACCATCATTAAAATTATTATCTTGTTTCCTCAATTATGTATTATATTATTTCAACCATATTAAGTATCCAACCTTCATGCTCATAACTTACTTATCCTTTCATTTGTTGATTTATACATTGGCCAATGCATTTATCAAGTTTTATTCACCATTTAAATTAAATTCGCATGTCTTTCATTTCATCCATTAACGTATTCATTAACCTATGTAATCTTTCTTTTTAGACTGAAACAAAAATTAATATGCAGCAATACACCATAACCATACTGTTGTTACGCGTACCCCACACCAAGGTAACTCTTTGCCCCCTACCCCCATCACACACGCCACACCACACCACACACAGCCAAATCTTTTTTCACTAGATGAGATCTGTCCTCCATTCACTTATTGATGTTTAATCCCTCGTTTGTCTGCATCTCTCCACAATCCTCTCTCTCTTCCCACTTCATTTCTGTTTACCATCATCCTACAGACAGATACCACTTCACACACTTCCTACTCAACAGCTCAGAAGCGCTTCTCTTTAACTCGTTTGGTGTGTGGTGGTTGTTTTTTGTGTCTGCATTTGGCAAGTTTCATTGTCATGTCTGACGTGAACGTCATGGCTTAAAAGCGTTGCTTTTATCTGGTGTTGGTTCCACTGGTTTGGTTGTCTAGTCAACTGTAACTGTTTCATTTGTAAACCGTTGGTCAATCAATGAAGCAGAACAGAAAAATTAATGAAGCAGAGTAGATTTTTTTTAACCAAGCCAAGTCTGTATCATAGTAAAGAAGATGCTACAGACTTAGATTCAAGATTCCATCAAGTAAGATGGGGGGGGGGGGGGGGGGGGGGGGGGGGGGGGGGGGAACGGGTGGAGGGGGGGGGGGGGGGGGGGGGGGGGGGGGGGGGGGGGAGGAGGAACATGGGTTTTAACCCTGCAGTTGTCATTGTTGCTTTTGTTGTTCTCTCCAAACGTGAAACACATCGTCACATTGGAATCCCTAAATCCAGTTTACACCGACTGTCAACATCTTAAGAAGAAAATGATTGGTCTCTGTCAATGACAATCACTGAGCATAAAGAGAACAGTGTCGAACAGACAATGCGCACAGACGTGCAGGAGAGAGTTGTGGGAGATGAGCTGTTAGCGCTATACACTGGATTCCTCTGCATTGCTGGGTCCTAGTCTGGAAATGAAATGGCCAGGCTGATAAGTTCCCCTTCAGGCCAACTGTGATCCCCAGACCACAACTGCTTCCCCCGCACAGGGAAACTCACTAACAGTCAACAACACTTCCTTGGCAACCTCAGTGTCGGCGCCACATGTTCTGCTCACGTTGGAGGAAAAAGAAAAGTTTCTCCCATTGTCTACGTCGCAATGAGGGGGGAGGAGGAGGAGGAGGAGGAGGAGGAGGAGGAGGAGGAGGAGGAGGAGGAGGAGGAGGAGGAGGAGGAGGAGAGAGAGAGAGAGAGAGAGAGAGAGAGAGAGAGAGAGAGAGAGAGGAGAGAGACGGAGAGAGAGAGGGAC
>JADBJO010000324.1:386353-416353 GCA_016801955.1 Conus betulinus | reverse complement strand
GTGTGTGTGTGTGTGTGTGTGTGTGTGTGTGTGTTGTGTGAAAAGCCTATTAGTTGGTGGAATGACTGAACACACAAAATTCATATTCATTTCAGTGAAAAGGTGTAATCGTAGGACGGAAGTCCACGCCTTTGCTATAGGTGACTGTCCTCCATCCAGTGACTGAATGCAATATGCACATGCACAAAGTTCATGTCTGTGCCAACTGTTTGACCCAGGGACATAGTTCAATATGCACAAGCACAAAGTTCATCTCTGTGCCAGTGATTTAATCCAGAGGCATAATTCAATATATACAAGCACAAAGTTCATATTTGTGCCAATATTTTAACCCAGATGCCATAGCTCAATACACACACGCACAAAATTCATATCTGAGCCGATGTTTTGACCCAGAGGCATAGTTCTATACACACAAGCACAAAATTCATATCTGAGCCAATATTTAACGCAGAGGCGTAGTTCAATATACACAAGCACAAAATTCATATCTGAGCCAATGATTTAACGCAGAGGCAAAGTTAAGTAAGCACAAAGCACAAAGTTCATGTCTGTGCCAATGATTCACCCAGAAGCATAGATCAGTATATACAAGCACCAAGTCAATGACGATGTCCGAGGCAATTATTTAATCCTGAGGCTTAGCGCGATACACACAAGCACGAAGTCAAAGACAATATCTGTGTCAATTCTGTAGTGACTAGTGTGTGATACACACCACGTTACTGACAGTGTCTATATCAATTCCTTAACCCGCTGACTTAGTGTGAAGCACACCACGTCACAGTCAATTCTTTAACCCGGTGACTTTGTGTGATACACACAAATTATTGATAGTGTCTGTGTCAATTCTTTAACCCGGTGACTTTGTGTGATGCACACCACGTCACTGACAGTGTCTATGTCAATTCGTTAACCCGGTGACTTAGTGTGATGCACACCACGTCACTGACAGTGTCTATGTCAATTCGTTAACCCGGTGACTTAGTGTGATGCACACCACGTCACTGACAGTGTCTATGTCGATTCGTTAACCCGGTGACTTAGTGTGATGCATACCACGTCACTGACAGTGTCTATGTCGATTCGTTAACCCACCGACTTAGTGTGATGCACACCACGTCACTGACAGTGTCTATGTCGATTCGTTAACCCACCGACTTAGTGTGTTGCACACCACGTCACTGACAGTGTCTACGTCAATTCTTTAACCCGGTGACAGTATGATGCACACCAAGTCACTGTAGTGTCTATGTCAATTTTTTTAACTCGCTGACTTAGTGTGATACACACAAAGTCATTGATAGTGTCTGTGTCTTAAAACCCGGTGACTTAGTGTGATGCACACCACGTCATTGATAGTGTCTGTGTCAATTCTTCCGGTGACTATGTGCCGCACACAAAGTAATTCACAGGTCTGTGTCACTTTAAATCTGTGACGCATGCACACACGTCATTCACAGCGTGTGTCAATTCTTAAACCTGGTGACTTAGTGTGATGCACACCACACAGTCATTCACAGTGTCTCAAGTCAATTCTTAAACACGGAGACTTAGTGTGATGCACACAAGTCATTAGTACAGAGTCTGAGTTTCAATTGCCGGTGCCGGGGAGACTGCGGCGGGGATGGGCCATGGCTGTGGACGGGGTGTCGGAGTCAATGGGTGCACTGCCCTGAGGTGGCGCAGAGGTGGGACAGCAAAAAAAAAAAAAAAAAAAAAAGTCATTGGTAGTATCTGAGTCAATTCTTCAACCTGGTGACTTAGTGATACACATGAAGTCACTAGTGTCTATATCATTTTTTTTTTACCCGGTGACTTAGTGTGATGCACACGAAGTAATTGATAGTGTCTTTGTCAATTCTTTAACCCAGTGACTTAGTGTGATGCACATGAAGTCATTGATAGTGTCTTTGTCCATTCTTTAACCCAGTGACTTAGTGTGATGCACACAAAAACAGATAGTAGTGTCTGAGTCAATTCTTTAACTCGGTGACTTAGTGTGATGCACACCAAGTCACTGATAGTGTCCGAGTCAATTCTTCGACTCGGTGACTTAGTGTGATGCACACAAAATCACTGACATTCTCTATGTCAATTATTTAATCTGGTGACTTAGTGTGATGCACACAAAGTCATTAAAAGTGTCTGTCAATTCTTTATCCCAGTGCCTTATTTCACTATACGCAAGCACAGTAAATCAAAATGTCTGCGACTTTGGGTGCGTACCGTTAGTCCTCATTTGCCTGCAGTCGCAGGATACACACACACACACACACACACACACACACACACACACACACACATGCGTGCGCGCGCGCGCTCGCACGCACGCACATACACACGCGCGCGCCAACACACACACACTGACACGCGCGCGCGCCAACACACACACACTGACACGCGCGCGCGCTCACACACACACATATGGAGACACGCACGCACGCGCGCGCGCGCGCGCACACACACACACACACACACACACACACACACACACACACACACACACACACTTACTTCTGCTCCCTCCTCCTACCCACTCTCAGTCCTCCCGGACGTTCCAGTGTAAACAACGTTAGTGTGGCATGCCATTTGGCCCAGACACTGTCAGGCGGGCAGCATGGACTCCAAACAGTTTGTCCCACAGGCATCAAACTTTACAGCTAGAGGAACGGCCACCCAGTGAGGCCTCAGCTTCTCGACCACGTCGCCCAGAAAGCCATGAGACGCGGCTGACCCCAGCGGAAGACAGCGTGTTGAAGCAGCGCTCGCAAGTCTCCATGTATGAGGTCAAAACGCCCCTGCAGTTGACCCAGCGAGCATTGAGATCCGCTAACACCTCCACTGTCACGGCTGGGACAAGCTCGTGGAGTACCTCTCGGGGCGGATTATCACCGGCCTCTATCAGCCCTAGCCATGTGGAGACTTCAGGGAATGCCACCCCCCGCACACCGGCTGGCCTGTACACCACACCATCACTGTGGGATGGCAGGAGACAGGCGGCAGATAGGCCGGGTCAAAGTGGACCCCCTTGGCCTGCTACGGCCTCAAACACGCCTCCTCTCTTCATCCGGGCTCCGCCTGGTCAGCCGTTATCTCCCGGCCACGTCCGGATCAACCGGGAAAACCCACCCCTCTGACAAGATTTTTCACTTCAATCACCAACAACTGCCAGAAAGAATGCATGAGAGAGAGAGAGAGAGAGAGAGAGAGAGAGAGAGAGAGAGAGAGAGAGAGAGAGAGAGAGAGAGAGAGAGAGAGAGAGAGAGAGAGAGAGAGAGAGAGAGAGAGAGAGAGAGAGAGAAAGGGAGAAAGGGGAGAATGAATGAATGAATATCTTACTCATTCAGGCCTTTGCCCTTACGAAGGGGGGTACAAAAAAAAAAAAAAAAAAAAGTACAACACAGTATTATTGGCAACGACAGAGATCACTAGATTCCCTCCATCATGACATCATAACAGAACGCAACTGAAATACTTTGCATAAATAAATCGATAAATTTCGCACAACGCTATCTTTTCCAGAGGCTAGAAGCAGACTTAAGCAAAAGTGGTTTGGATTGTTATAATATTTTTGTGGTATATATCACATTCTAACTCACTTAATACAAAGCAACACAAAACAAAATGTAATTCATCTTCATTTCCCTTTTTACACAGAGGACAACGCTTCAAATCTCAGTGTGTTTCCTGTAGTGATGTACAGCAATTTCTGAAACACATCTAAACTTTCTCATAATACATTTCAGATGTTTGTGTAAATCCATTTTCAAATATGGCTTGACATCATGCATGTGCAAAATGTCATACACACACACACACACACACACACACACACACACACACACACAGCCTTTTTCTGGGATGCATTCTTCTTACAACCGAAAAGGCAGAGGAGTCAAATTACCACTTTCCGCGGTCACTGAGGAGAAAAACAATCAGGTTTCGAAATACCGGTATATGACCAGGAGTTATATGGTTAGTGAGCTTCCTCCCCATTGGAGATGTCTCTCCCCCTTTGGAGACTAAGCTTGCTGAAGGTTCATTTTGAGAAGCATTTATTATTCCCCATTCACCCGCTCAAGCACAAAGAAAATCTTAGAAAAAGCCATAAAAAACATAAAATCAAACACTGAATACAACCTCTGGAAGAACACATATGAAGTTATCCAATGGTTCAAAAATCTTAACAAACAGAAGAACACAGTATTCATCACATTCGACATAGTAGACTTCTACCCATCCATAGACGAAGAGCTACTCACTAAAGCTCTGAAATTTGCTAATAAACACACAGACATAAACAGGTCAGAAATGGAAATCATTCTTCACACCAAGAAAACTTTACTCTACAGCAGAAATGATACATGGATCAAGAAAACGAATAAAAACTCAACATTTGATGTGACCATGGGATCGTATGACGGTGCCGAAACATGTGAACTAGTCGGACTGTTTATGCTATCCAACATCCAAAAGCAACTCGGAAAGCAAGTCGGACTGTACAGAGACGACGGCCTCGCCGCGCTAAACAACAATCCAAGAACCATTGAAAACAAGAAAAAAGAACTATGCAAAATTTTCCAAAACCATAACTTAAAAATCACCATCGAAGCAAACAAAAAGGTAGTGAACTACTTAGACATAACACTTGACCTCAACAACCACATATATAAACCATACAAGAAACCTAATGACACACCCATTTATGTAAACATCAATAGCAACCACCCACCATCTATACTAAAAACCATACCCAATGGCATAAACAAGAGATTATCTAATCTGTCACATAATGAAAGAGTATTCAACAACGCAGCAGCAGAATACCAAGAAGCATTGCAAAAAAGTGGTTACAGCTACAAACTACAATACAACCCAGATAACAACACGAACAAAAACAAAAAAAAAGCAGGAAAAGGAAAATCACATGGTACAACCCTCCATATGATGGACGAGTAAAAACAAACGTAGGGAAAGAATTTTTCAAAATTTTGACAGCATCCTTCCCAAAAGAACACAAATTGTCCAAAATATTCAACAAGAACACCATCAAACTATCATATTCATGCATGCCTAACCTTAAAAATATAATTGATTCATCCAACAAAATGAAAAGCAACACAGCAAAGAAGGGTGAAGAAAGGAAATCCTGCAATTGTGCTAAAAAAGAACAGTGTCCCTTAAGCAACAAATGCCTCTATAACAACATTGTATACCAAGCCACTGTGACATCAGAAAATGAAAAAGAAACATACATAGGGATCACTGAAAATCACTTCAAAACCAGATACGCAAACCATATAAACAGTCATTCAACAAAGAAAAATACAAAAACCAAACAGAACTGAGCAAATATATTTGGAGACTTAAAGACAAAAAAAAAAAAAACTATAACATATCCTGGAAAATCATAAAAAGGGCATCACCATGCAATAACATTTCAAAAAGATGCAACCTATGCTCAACAGAAAAATGGTTAATACTATGCAAACCCATACTTAGCAACCCTAAATACTAAAGTAGAAATAGTAAACAACTGCAGGCACAAATGGAAATCGTTGTCAGCAAACGCACCCTGAACTGTAAACAACCCCAAAAAACCGAACAACACGTGAAGCCAATCCGCACGGGCAAACAGTGACATCAGGCCATATAAACACCGGCAGTAGGCGACCCAAAAACCATCCTGACGAGAGCCAGCGCTCGAAACAGATCTGTTGATTTTAAAACTTCCTTTTATCATCCTATTTTAACAGATGTTGCTCCCCAAGGGGTTGAGCACTTTAAGAATTTTATTAGGCGTTTTAGCAGTATTCTTGATATATATATATATATATATATATATATATATATATATATATATATATATATATATATACACACACACACACACTGCTAAAAAGCCTAATAAAAATTCAAAGGTGCTCAACCCCTGGGGAGCAACATCTGTTCAAAATAAGGTATTAAAAGGAAGTTTTAAAACTACAGTACCGTTTCGAGCGCGCTGCTCTCTTCAGGATGGTTTAGTGTCACTCACTGCCGGTGTTATATAGCCTGATGTGCAGGTTGGCTTCACGTGTATTTCAATTTTGTTTACAATTCGAAAGTGTGTTTGTACGTGGGGGGTTGGCTGCACGTGTAGCTCGGTTCCCAAGTTATTTGTGGTTCAGGGTGTTTTTGCTAACAACGATTTCCATTTGTGCCTGCAGTTGTTTACTATTTCTATTTTGCTGTTTAGAGTTGCTAGATGTGGTTTGCATAGTATAAAATCATTTTTCTGTTAAGCATAGGTTGCATCTTTTTGAAATGTTGTTGTATGGTGATGCCCTTTTATGATTTTTCCAGGATATATTGTAATTTACTTTTTTATCTTTGAGTCTCCAAATGTATTTGCTCAGTTCTGTTTGGTTTTTGTATTTTTCTTTTTATTGAATGACTGTTTGTGGTTTGCATATCTGGTTTTGAAATGGTTTTCAGTGATCCCTATGTATGTTTCTTTTTCATTTTCTGATGTCACAGTAGCTTGGTATACAATGTTGTTGTAGGGCATTTATTGTTTAGTGGACATTGTTCTTTATCAGTGCAATTGCAAGATTTCCTTTCTTCACCTATCTTTGCTGCATTGCCTTTGATTTTGTTGGATGAATCAATTATATTTTCAAGGTGGGCATACATGAATATGATAGTCTGATGGTGTTTTTGTTGAATATTTTGGACAGTTTGTGTTCTTTTGGGAATGATGCTGTACACACGTACAAACACACTTTCGAATAATAAACAAAATTGAAATACACGTGCAGCCAACCCGCATATCAGGCTATATAACACCGGCAGTGAGTGACACTAAACCATCCTGAAGAGAGCAAGCGCTCGAAACAGTACTGTAGTTTTAAAACTTCCTTTTAATACCTTATTTTAAACACACACACACACACACACACACACATATATATATATATATATATATATATATATATATATATATATATATATATATATATATATATAAGAATACTGCTAAAATGCCTAATAAAATTCTTAAAGTGCTCAACCCCTTGGGGAGCAACATCTGTTAAAAATAGGATGGTAAAAAAATATAGGATGGTAAAAGGAAGTTTTTAAAACTTCCTTTTTACCATTCAATTTTTAACAAACACACACACACACACACACACACACACACACACACACACACACACACACATATATATATATATATATATATATATATATATATATATATATATATAATCTCTCACTGTTGCCATCGACATGAAATCCGTCTGTCTTTAAATTCAGGCAAAAAATATTTAACACTCTGAACTCCTTGGTTTGCCCACATATACCCAAAAACCAAGTTGATACAACTTACAACGAATGTTTGATGCCCAGTTTCTTTTGTCTCGTGTATCTAAATCAAATAACATTTTGTAAGCCTTCTGTGGTAGTCTGTTATCATCCATTGTCGTTAATTTTAACCAGTATCCGATACAACGTATTGCACAGTTTACAGAAATCGGATATCTATCAGTTTCACCATATACGAAGTCATTGCGCGTCCGCCCTTCAACTCCCAAAAACTTCTTTAAAAAAATAAATGTACTTGTTCACACAGACGTGCTGCATCATTCAACCCCCAAAGTTCCGCGCCGTACAGATCTTTTGGCTGAACTAGAGCATCAAAAAGTTTCAAAAAGAGATTCAAACTATTATTATTCAGAATAAGAAATTTCCGCAAGATACACAACACCGCATTTTTTGCTTTACTTGTCAGGTCATTACATGCTGAAGTGAAACTGAGTTTGGTGGAAAACAATATCCCTAAGTATTTATATGCATTCACAACAGGCATGTTTGTATTATTATACGTCCATCTTTCCCTAGCTGATAAATGACCACCTTTTCTAAAGACAATAATGTTGCTTTTGTTCAAATTTACCTTCAGATCAAGATTAGATGCAGCTTTTTGCAGACTATTCAACTGTGTCTGTAGACCCGTTACTGTTTCTGCTAATAACAGTACGTCATCTGCCAGTAATAAAATGAACAATTCAAAATAATCGATAGTGAATAAAGCTCCATGCTTAACGTATCGAATAACCTCTAAAGCATGTTCATTTATTTAAAAAAAAAAAAAAAAAAAAAAAAAAAAAGAATACGGCTACAAACATCGCCCTGTGTTACACCATATGTACATCTGATATAGTCTGTTAATTTAGAACCACATCTAACCCTAATTTTGACTTTATTGTACATGCTTCGGATACAATGATACAGTTTGCCTTTTATTCCATTCTTTACGAGAATACCATAAGATTTTTTGATTTAATGAATCAAACGCTTTTTCAGAATCTACGAAGGCCACGTACAATTTCCAATTAAATGAGAACTGTTTTTGTACTAACGTTAATAATGTAAACATGTGGTCAATGGTTGAGTAACTTGTTTTAAAACAGGTTGGTGCTCCCCAGTGATGTTATTTTCTTCAACCCATTCCTGTAAACGACGATTTATGACAGTACTGTAAATTTTACCATTGATATCACATAAACTAACGCCCCTATAGTTGTTCTGATTATTAACATGACCCTTCTTGTATAATAGTAACACAATTCCTTCAGTCCAGTTTTCCGATAAAAAAAAAAAAAAAAAAAAAAAAACACCCTTCTGAAACAAGGCGTTAAAAAAATACAATGAAAAAAAAATGTTAGACATAGTCACTTCCACTTCTTTTTTTTTTTTTTTTTTTTTTTTAATAATTCTCCAATTATACCATCTAGGCCAACGTAAAATTCCTCTTGAAATTGGTCTGTTGAAATAGTCATTGGACTTCAAGGCGAGCGAGCGAGAGAGAGAGAGAGAGAGAGAGAGAGAGAGAGAGAGAGAGAGAGAGAGAGAGAGAGAGAGAATCTCTTGACACAGAGTTGCCTTTAGAGGATACAAAAAGAAAAACCAAAGAAGCGAAGCGTGAAAAACTCAGTACCGAAATGTTCTAGATCACAACAGTAGACAACGCTGATAATTTTAGAGAACAAGGAATGTTGTGATGGTATGTTCTAGTTTCTTTTATATCAACATACATACTGCAAAACAGTTATATTACACACATTTCTTTCTTAATTGGATTTGAAAGTATGTACATAAAAAATGAACTTGTGTGAGGCTATGTACAGAATAATTATAGTTACGAAAAGAGTAATATCAACAGCAAGGTTGATACAAATGCTCATCTCACGGTCGTTGTTTGCGTTTAAGGGGAAAAATGCAAATTCTACATCACTGAGAAACACAATGTTATGACGTTAATTGTGCAAGTATCATGATGTGACACTAAGGACAGCTGCTTTTAGTACTTGTGCTCGAATGCCTCGAATCCTTACCTGTCTTTTGTGTCAATGATGGCATCCTGCATCTTCACGAAATGAAAGAAAACTGCTTTTTCGTTTGTTTGTTTGGTGAAATTATGCCAAACTTTGATTCTTTTATTCTCTAGTCCTCAATTATCTCTCAGGGATGATTTTTTAAAAAAAATATTATTATTATTATTTTAAATGATAAAGACGCATACATGCGAATCTGGATATGCAAAAAAAGACTGAAAGTTGTCATTCCTTGTATTTAGGATTTCAAATCATTACCTTTCAATGTTGTGACAGAATACAGTTATATACACGGTCACCATGATCAACGATCATTGTGTACTAAATCATGGTAAAGGGATATGAAATGAGACTGGACAGAATGAGGCGGCGATGTTGTGGTGGAGTGAGAAAGTTTGTGGTTCGCTTCCTTCGCACGTCTCGTGTGCATTTCTAAACGTAGTCAGGGATTGGACAGCTGATTTATCTCGTCACTAGGAACGACCAATCCTGTGGTCGATTTCTCCTTTGAATTTTGTTCTTAGAAGCGACAAGAATTGTTCAAATTCACTAGTGCCACAGCGCTGGTTGACTTCAAATTCACTGAGTGCCACAGCGCTGGTCGACTTCGTATCGACCTGGTTCAAGTCCCATTGTGGTGCTGGTGGCGGTGTGGCTTACAGCGGGAGGTCCGTTCTCGTTAGCTGTGCTGCTCTTGACATGACCAGGGCTGTGTGTGTTGTCGTTTAGCTGTCCACCCTGTGAAGGCTGGTTGGGTGTGGGTTCGCACGTCTATTGGAGGAGCTTGATGATGAAAGAATGTGCTATTGTGGAGTGGAAAACACGTCGCATGTTGTCGTTGCTGGCATTGTGTGTGGCGCCTTCTGTTGGTGGTTCGATTTTGTTCAGTCGTGTGGCGTGGCTTGTCCCCTTGTGTGTTCGTCTTGGTCCGTTTACCGCCGTTCAATGCTCTCTCTCTCTCTCTCTCTCGACTGTGTTCAGTCGTGTGGTATGGCTTGCCTCCTTGTGCGTTTGTGCTGCTCCGTTTACCGTCGTTCAATGTTCTCTCTCTCTCTCTCTCTCTCTCTCTCTCTTTCGATTGTGTCCAGTCGTGTGGCTTAAGCCCCCTTGTGCATTTGTCTTGCTCCGTTTACTGCCGTTCAATGTTCTCTCTCTCTCTCTCCCCCTCCCTCTCTCTCTTTCTCTTGTGTGTGTGTGTGTGTGTGTGTGTGTGTGTGTGTGTGTGTGTGTGTGTGTGTGTGTGTGTGTGTGTGTGTGTGTGTGTAAAAACTGCAATACAAGCATGTTCTCATGTTTTCCGTTCGATACCCTCTTCAGAAGGAAGGGTGGCCCGAGGTCTTTTCAGAAAGGATTTTGGTTCTACCCTCCTCCTTTCGGTACTGGTATGGGCGTGGGGATAGAAATGGAAGTTCATCCCATGGTGGGGGTAGCTGGGTGTTTGTTTTGGACTTCGTAGGGGTGAAATAAAGTATTTGTGTCATGACTGTTTAGTACGCTTCCAACTGACCGTTTAGTACGCTTCCTATTGAGCTCCCTCTCTATGTCAGGGTACTGGGTAGTAAGTGGTGTCTACGATTTGTCGGAAACGAAAAGAACCTTTTACCTCGATTCCCTTCTGCGATCAACATGAATAGTAATGTGTGTGTATTTGGAACTGGCAGTTTTCGTAAAAACTGCCTTCCGAGGTAATAATAACGTTTCGGTGATTTCGGGACTACACAGATCTGTCGAAAACTTTTATCATAACTGATGAGCACTGGAATCAGGAAGGCCCAAATTAAAGTTGGCAAGTTTTGTTTGTTTGTATTTCAACACATTTAGCCTCTTTGTAGGGTCTTTTCACAGTAAGAGAGAGAGAGACAAACGGAGAGAAAGAGAGCTTTTTTTTTTTTTCGTAATCGTAGAGAGAGAGAGAGAGAGAGAGAGAGAGAGAGAGAGAGAGAGAGAGAGAGAGAGAGAGAAGGCACGGCAAAGGCGAAGAAATGAAAAGAAAGAAAAAGTAACCATTAAAGATAACAAGCAGCATGGGAATATAAAGACACAAGGGATACATGCTTCCCGCATCACTTCTCACTAACAATGCCTGCAGTTCCCATTTCCTTGGCACCGACTATAGACGCAGAGGATATCCACTTCTCTCTCATCACTCCTCACGAACACTACAGTTTCTATTTCCCTGGGCACTGACTACATACACAGGCTACCCACTTCTCACATCACTCCACACGAACACCACAGTTCCTATTTCCTTGGCACCGTCTACAGACAGAGGATACCCACTTCTCACATCCCTGCTCACGAACACTACAGTTCCCATTTTCCCGGAACCGACTACAGACGCAGAGGATACCCACTTCTCATATCACTCCTCACGAACACTACAGTTCCCATTTCCTGGCACCGACAACGACAACACATCAGACAACACATCACTCCTTACGAACACTACAGTTCCATTTCCCTGGCACCAACTACAGACAACACATCACTCCTTACGAACACTACAGTTTCCATTTCCCTGGCACCGACTACAGACACAGAGGATATACACTTCTCACATCACTCTTTATGAACACTGCAGTACCTTGTTTCTATATTTCCTTGGTTCTAACTATAAACATAAAAGGAACACACTTCCACATCAACAACCACTAATACTGCATGCAGTATTCATTCCCCTGACTACACTGACTACAGACACACATGAAAACACTTCCCACATGGTTCCACACTAACACTGCAGTACCCATTCCATTGGCACTGACTACGCACACACATGAAACACTTCCCACGTAGTTCAACACTAATACTGCTGTACCCATTCCACTGGCACTGACTACACACACACACACATGAAACACTTCCCACATGGTTCCACACACTGCTAACCACTGCAGTACCCATTCCATTGGCACTGACTACAGACATACATGAAATTGAAACACTTCCCACATGGTTCCACACTAATACTGCTGTACCCATTTCCCTGGTGCTGACAACGGACACACATGAAACACCACATGGTCCACTAATATTGCTGTACTCATTTCCCTGGCGCTGACTACAGCTACAGGGAATCATATATTTGCGTGTCAACTTCTTGGTGTCTTATCTGTCTGTTGTCTGCGATAAGCGCTAGGTGAAGCGGCACCGCGTGCAACAACAGAGTGGAGTGCTGTATATGTCCTTCTGCCAGCTTGACGGCGAAAGGTGACCTTCCATGTTGATTGTTTACTTCCTACGGTTTCCCGCATCATTCAGGATTCTGGTCATCGATTGACAAAGACTGCTTAAAGACGTAGTCTGTCAGCCTGCTGGCTGCAGTAACCCCCCCCCCCCCCCCCCCCCCCCCCCCCTTCCCCGCCCTCAACACCGGTCCGAGCCGACAATGAAGCCTTCCTGGTGGTCTACAAATTGCAGCACGATTCTAATCATTCTATGGCGATGAGATACAAGATGAACAAGCGAGTGATTCGGGGTGGGGGTGGGACACAGACAGAGGATGGGGCAGGAGGGGGAGGAAGCAGGGGAGGAGGGACAGTCTGGACATATATCCCACGGTGCGATGACCAAACCAGCTCCTGACAGCTCACTGCACTGTGGTCCGTGTGAGAACTTTCTGACAGATAACACACCACCTCACGGTTTATTCTCCCAGCAGTAAGACCTCCTCCTCTCCTCCTCTTTCCTCCCTCTCATCGGTCGGTTTTATCTTGTCCCTACCCCACCCATCCACCTCTCATCGCTCTCTCTCTCTCTCTCTCTCTCACGCGCGCTTGAACAAGCATGGCTGCGTTATGCTTCCAATTACCAGACATGGAAAATCGATAGGAATATTGTTCACTCTCAAAACATGAGGCACAGAATCAGGCGGCGATGAAAAAGGAAGAAGTGGGAATGGGATAAAAAGAGTGAGAAGTGGGTTGGGGTGAGAGGATGGAGAGAATGGGGGGTATGCAAGCCGAGTTGGGAAAAGGTACGGAGGGCGGGGGGGGGGGGGAGAGAGAGAGAGAGAGAGAGAGAGAGAGAGAGAGAGAGAGAGAGAGAGAGAGAGAGAAGAGAGAGAGAGAGAGTGTGTGTCATGATTGTAAAGTGTGAGGAATCGTTCCCAGTCAGAGCAAAGCAAAGCGCTTGACTGACATGCCCCGACTGAGATATGAAAGATGTGTATTCATCACTCCCTCTCGGCCCCCTCCAACTGCCCCTGTCACCCCTCTTCTCCCCCTCCTTTCACTGTACCCGATCTCCCCGGCTTGGGGGCTACAGCGGAAAGGTATGTCAAAGCCTTGTGTTGCAATTTCGCTCGGTGTCAACAAACAGAGAAAAACACTGCGAGGGAAGAAAAACAACTCGGAGTGTGTAATTTCCCTATGAGAAAAAAAATCTTTTTTTTCTCCTAAGAAAATTCACATGCACCAAGGAAACAAACACTTTGTAAGCGGAAAGAGGAAGGGGAAAAAGGGGGGGGGGGGGGGGGGGGGGGGTGGGGGTGGGGGATTGCACTCCAACAGATTTAGATACTGCACGATCGTGTGTGCTTGTGTGTGAGAATGTGTTGAGAGAGAGAGAGAGAGAGAGAGAGAGAGAGAGAGAGAGAGAGAGAGAGAGAGAGAGAGAGAGAGAGAGAATAACTGTCATTGTTTTAATTGATCACAAGGGACCTACATTCAGAAAACTTTCAAAAATGGTTTTATGCATCATTCAAAATTATTTTTCGCCACAAAAATACGGTGGTTTCAATACTTCCGCATGCATGCGTGGTCGCACGCACGTAGGGCACACACACACACACATGCACCCCCCCCCCCCCCCCCCCCCCACACACCACACACACACACACACGCAAACACGAACGCGCGCGCGCACTCCAATGCTCTCTCTCTCTCTCTCTCTCCTCTCTCTCTCTCTCTCTCTCTCTCTCTCTCTCTCTCTCTCATGTTGTCCTATATCTGCACCTTATTGTTCTTTTCTAATGAACAAACAGCTGTCCTTCATACAAAATGACACACAAATATGCCGTCACTTGGCGTTGGCAATGTGACCCTCTCCAGCCCTGGGGAGGGGGGGGGGGGGGGGGGTCTTCAAAAACATCTGCAGGTTTGGGTACGTCTGCACTGCTGTCAGTTGGACGACCCATTGGGAAGAAACGGTTCGGCGTCGGCAGTTACCTTTGCCTACATGGGATTACAATTCAGCGCACATTGATTTCGACTTACAATTTCCCACTCAACATGCAATTTGAAAAAGAACGCATTCTGTTAGGCTTCTGTGAACTGTACTCGGCAGCAGAAGAGAACGCAAAACTACATATCAGATCATCAACTCTTTTCACCACGTATAAAGCACAGCTATTTCTCACAAAGTCTTTTCCCCCGGCATGAGGAGAGTGCCGATTTCCTGTAAGGGACGGAGGACATTGTTTTTTTTCCCCTTTTATGGAAAAATCCACGGTTTGTGTTTTTTCCCCTCGGGCAACACACACACACACACACACACACACACACACACACACACACACATACACCACTGACAGTTTTTTCTTAGGAAGACTCCCTTCCCCTTTCCCGGGCACCCAAACTGCTGTTTATATGCCGACAGTACAGGGTCTGGAAGAAGGATGGCTGCCAGCCAGTTGACGTCAATTGTTTACTAGGAATGGCCGCGCTAGACACTGGCTTTCAGCAATGCGCACACAGTCCTCCCATCGGGAACGGAGCATAAACTTCAAAACGGAGGTGGGGAGTGTGAAATTTTGGAGAGAGAGAGAGAGAGAGAGAGAGAGAGAGAGAGAGAGAGAGAGAGAGAGAGAGAGGATTAGATAGAAACAGAGAGGGGATGGGTATGAGTGAGTGGGAGAACAGAAAGGGAGGGGGAGAGAGGGGAGATGGGGACAGAGAGAGAGAGAGAGAGAGAGAGAGAGAGGGGGGGGGGGGGGCTGGGAGGGATGGAAGGGATAGAGTGCTTTTTCCCCATCTGACTCTAGTCATTTGAAGGCACTATATGGAACTGATACACAAAATCTGTAATCATATGACATATCACTACAGTACGAAAAGTCACCATTCTCATTCTCTCTCTCTCTCTCTCTCTCTGAGAGAGAGAGAGAGAGAGGAGAGAGAGAGAGGGAGAGAGAGAGAGAGTCAGTCAGCCCAATCTAAGGAGGATTAGGCACAGGTCTCGTACCATTGGTTATAGCCTGTGGTTGAATGACAACTTAAACTCATGACGCAGTCATATTTACGTTTGCATGCACATTGTATTCCCACTCAACGCTCTTATTCATATGACAGCGATTGGAAGGCAGAGGGGGAGAGTGAATTGAGAGTAATGGTTGTGTTAAGGGAGTGGGGGGATGGGGATGAGGGATGAGGGAGGGTTGAAGGAAAAAGCAGGTGTGGAGAGAGAGAGAGAGAGAGAGAGAGAGAGAGAGAGAGAGAGAGAATGTCCTAACAGAATGCGTTCTTTTCAAATTGCGTGGGGAGTGGGAAATGGTGAGTCGATATCATTGTGTGCAGACGAGTGATGACGGCGCGAAGTGAGCGAGATCACCCTGACAGTTTTAGTGCAAGTGGAAGGGGGGGGGGGGGGGGGGGGGGGGGGGGGGGGTCAGTGCGGCACTTGTACTCCAAGACAACTCACTGTGTGGCGACATGCTCTGTCTGGCACCCATGCACAATGCAGTGGGTTTCCAGCCAGTCCAAATCTCAGCTATGCACAAATTTATATCCCATGGCTACAATCCGTAAGCAAATAAATTTCTGAAATTAAAAGATGAATAATAAAAAAAAAGCATTACTATCATGAAAAAACCTCGGTCGGATAATATTAAAAAATGGATTCCGAGAGGAGGGGGAAAAAAAAGGGGGGGGGGGGGGGGGGGGGGGGGGGGGGGGGGTTTTAAAAAAAGTGGGAAAAGAAAGGAGGAAGTAAAATTAAGTGGAACAGATCAGTCGGAAATTGGTTTTAACGAGTCCGTGATAAAAATGCAAATGTCTGATGTCAAAATCGCAATTCTTCAGTGACATGTCCAGTCTAATGATGACTAACTACATCAGCTGTTCATCCCAACACAGGACATGTGCAATCTATCGATAACCAACTACATCAACTATGTGACGTGCAACCAATCGATAACTAACTGCATGAACTGTTCATCCCAACACAGGAGATGTGACATGTGCAATGTGTCGATGACAAACTACATTAACGGTTCATCCCAGCACAGTACGACTTACTTTCAGTCACATGCTGACAAGTACAATCCCCAAGAGGAAGACGACGAACACATCAGAACCAAGCCAGTCCCAACTCTACAAGAGACAGAGGACTGACCACTCAACCTCTACACCCCCACCCCCATTTCACCCCCTGCCCCACAAAGCAGCCTGTCACACACACGGGGCCCACAGAGGAGGGTCTGGCGGGTCTCGCCCAGTCAGCCCTGGCGTCACACCACGTCAACCCGGCCGCTGTAGCGTGACGCTGGTCACGCCCAGGTAAAGTCACAGAACGGCACTAGTGACGTGGGCAGGTAGTACAGCCGTCAGTCTGCGCCTCCAGGAAATCCGCACACTGTACATAGGTCATCGCCTGCCCCCCCCCCCCCCCCCCCCCCCCCCCCCCCCCCAACCCCCTCCTCCTCCAGCAGGTCCTCAAGCCCATCTCCCTCTTCCTCACGGCCACCCCCTCCACTCCTTCTCTAAGCTAATGGTTATTTTAAGGTCCAGACGACCTAAAGGCGCGCGCTGTAAGTCTGTCTGTAAAAGGGATAGACGGAGACCCTCTCCCTGTCTCAAAGGAAATCAAATCACCTGGCTTCTACTCCAGCCAACTGTTAATGGCCACATCACGGTTGACATCTCGTCAAACTCGGCTCCCTAAACAGTTGTAAAAAAAAAAATCCTCAGTTAAATCCAACAGATAATACACGCTAAAAAAACTGCTGAATAAAAAATTTGGAAGATAATGTCTTAAATCAAATTAAGAAAAAAAAAATCGGGAACTCAAACATGACATCAAAGTGGAACATCTCTGAACGAAGATTTCGCGGAGATCGCTGTAATGTGTTTACGTCTGACACCTACAGGTCCCAACAGTCAATAAGAACAAGCTTTATACTGAGTGATGACATGCCCCTTAGCCTGGAATGCACCACGGATTTCCTTTGCCCTCAGTGGTGTAAACGGAGTGGCCTGTGCGTACGACAGGCACAAAACTGTTTCTTCTTTACCGCCGCCGGTGGTAGAAAATAAAACACTTTAAGGATGAGAGCGGATTGAAAAAAGTGTTATCCGTCTGCCACTTTCATTCCTCCTGCCAGAGATCTTTGACATAAGCCTGAGCTTTGGGTTTGGGGATCGGCAAGGGACAAAGAACCTGCTCATTTCTTTCTGTGACGGGTCTCCGACGTTCCCCCGTTATTAGAATACGATTATCATATGCAGGGATGCAGGGGGGTATTGACAGAAGCATTCACGTTTTCACAACAAAATACGCTCTTGCATAGGCACACACACTCTGTCACTCACACTGGGCCCGCACAGAGGTGACGGGAAACCAATAACATTTCATAGAAAATAATCAACTTTTATTTAACTTTACTCCAAGCCCCCACCCCGTCACTTCACAACACACTTACCTGTATCTGTATCATACAAAAATGTAAACATCATACAGATAATCTCATAATCGCATCCCCTGTTCTTCAGTTACTCTTACTTAACCACGAAAGACAACATTCCACTATTCTTGTTGCACACTGATAAACTTAAGAACAAATAAACGTTCATAACTTGCCAGCATTCATTGGTTGACCAGTCAGTTCTCTCATCAATCTGTGTGACTACGATCGCTGAAGCTGCCACTGTTGTGTCCTCTCGACTGGCCAAATTCCAGTTGGGGGACACTGGCAACGCAGCTCAATCTGCATCATCAGATCGACTCTCCCGGTTGACGGAGTCTCCCAGACTCCACTGAACTTCACCCTCTCCACGGAAAGGGCTCCTGTCAGCCTCTCCCATGGGTCTTCTCTTGCTGCAAGCACTCCCACTGTTGTCTGGCAGCTTCCTGCCTAGGCCCCAACAGCTGACACGTCTTGCTGTCTACCGTCCCCACACAGGAGACATTCTTCTCGTCATCTGCTCCGAGGCTACAGCAACCTCCAGTGTCTTACGTCCCCACACAGGAGACAATTCTCTACCGTCGTCGGCTTCGAGGCAACAGAAAACCTCTGCTTCTCGCTGTATTTTCTTGATCCCTAAGCAAGATGGGATGAGTTCACTTTCCCTTAGTGAATCACCCATTTCCTGGTTTTCAGAGTATCTTATATCCATTCTCAAACACCGAGAACCTGAGTTAAACTGGTTCAACCAATGGAATCACTGGCACACACACACATCATAACGACTTGCACCAATAACTCCCCGAGCTATTTTTATTCCACCGATGGAATCGCTAGTCACCTAAACATACACACACACACCAAAGCTACAAGCACTATCAGAGAGTTGGGTACCAAGTGGTTAATGTATAACCTCCAGTTCAAACACACGTTCGATTCCCCGAGCTGACCATTGTACTAGCAGCCCAGACTTCTCCACAAGTAAGGACTGATGTTTCAAGTATTTACTACACTACAGACAACAAGGTGCAAAGCACTCGACAGGCCGAAACTTCCCCAAAAGTGTTTTTCTCCTTCAGGACAAGAATGGCTGAATAGTCATTGTGCCCGCATGCAGGCTGACGGTCATCGAACCGTGACGGTCGCCTGCCATGATCGCCTCCCCTCAGGCCCACTGGAGAACCTAGTGAATAGCCAGTGGTGGAGCTGGACACTCTCCCCCACCCAGGACCAGCAGGTCCACATGTACTTGTTACTATCCCCCTGGACATGCGAATCACTTCCCAGTAACTCTCCCTCCTTCAGTAGACGACTCGGGGCATTCCCCTCTGGTAATGCCTGAGTTCGCACACTTGATGAACCCAAAGAAACTGATTTCAACATTTTTGTTAAGCAGCCCATGCGTTTCTTTTTTTTTTTTGAACAGTATAGTTGGGACGCAACTGAATAGAGTAAGTCTCCCCCACCCAGGACCAACAGGTCCACATGTATTTGTTACTATCCCCCTCGATATGCGAATCACTTCCCAGTAACTCTCCCTCCTTCAGTATACGACTTGGGCATTCCCCTCTGGTAATGCCTGAGTTCGCACACTTGAAGAACCCGAGGAAACTGATCTCAACATCCCTTAATATGCCTAAAGGACGGCAGAACATTCAGCCGACTCGTGACACTTTCCTTGTGGCATTCTTGGGAAGCTGATCAGCCACCTGACTGCCTCCAATACCAACATGACTAGGCAACCCAAAAAACGCTATGTTTTAACCATCAAATTTCAAAGGGTTGTACAGTTCAAACAACCTCAACAGTTGAGATGCTTGATGTTCCGGCCAACAATGGCCTCCAAAGCAGATAGAGTTTAATCAGGAGAATAAGAGTTTCTTAGTATTCAATTTTGAGACCATGTGAAGAGCTGGGACAACGCTGTGGGCACACTACTCTCTAAGGAAATGTCTTTTGAATCTTTCTGACACGGAGCGGCAGAGCAGGAAACAGCAGAAGCAACGCCTTCTTCAGACTTTGAAACCGCCAGTAAGCATTCTATGAATGGACGGACATTTGGAACAAACGTCTGCCAACACATGTCGTGTAGCCACAGAGCTGGTGGGGTCTGCAATCAGCCCAGCTCACAAGATCCCGGAGTGTGAAAATTCCTGAAGTGGACTGTCTGGAAATCTGGACAGATCACACACAACTCAAAACTCAGTGTCTCCCTCAGTCAGGTGGGGTGAAGGATACGAATTTCTAGGGTAGATCACAACGGGGCTTGTCCTCAAATATATTACGGAATTTTGGTTGAAAACTGAGACCTAAGTCGGGTTGGGGTGGGGGGGGGGGGGGGGGGGTCCTGGAAAGAGGTTCGAACAACAGCTGAAAGACAGTTTCAGTCGACAGTTAGAGATGGGTGCTTCCCAGCCTCTGCATACAGAGAGTACACAGGGATGGTACAGTGCACCCTTGACGGTGTGTAGGATCCAGAGTTTTGAGGAAGTAAGGTCTTGCAGAACCACTGAAAACATAGCAGTAGGCCAGTTTGGAACGAATCAGAACCCATTAAAGACGGAAAGCAGTGATCTAATTGTCAGCTTAATCTACATGTGCCACAGCTCAGAGACCGTTAGTGTTGGATATCACTTCAAGGTTAAGATCTTGGCAGAAGGGCCCAGAAATCCGCCTTCCATCAGAGTGGAATGGTAGATTTATCCAGATGAATTTCCGGGTCACCAAAGTATTGCCGAAAGTTGTGGAAGTAGATGCACTGGGTTTTGATGGCTGAAGAAGTACAACCAGTTTCCTTGGCTCAATGTCGGATCTTATCCAGCTAAGGCGTCTCAAACTGTGTAGAGTGCCAAGTCGTCAACAAATAGAGAAAAGTCAGAAACCCCCCCCCCCCCCCCCCCCACCTCCCTTCCCGCTTCAAAAGAATTTCCATGCAGCCAGTGACGCTGCACACCAGACGGACACCACATCCTATGCACAGGTCCAGCCCGGATACACAGTAACACAAACATTCTCCATTCGACTTGGCTCACTCAATGGCCAATTTATTTTCACCACATACTGGCAAGGAGGTGAGAAATACAAGTCAGAAAAACAAATCATGGGGAAACATGTAGTCAAAAAAGATATGCTACTGATAATACATAGTGTACTCCCCATCATACGAAAGATTATTAAAAAAAAAAAAAAAAAAAAAAAAAAACAGTAACTTTCGAAAAGCTGGCCATTCCCAACCATCTGCAAGGTCTCACCAGTACACAGGACCTTGTTAAAGATGCTACACACATTCTGTTAGAATGGCGGAGTGCATGCCACCCATCACTGTTTGTAAGTGAGACCAGAGGATCGGACATCATTTCTGACACTGGACACACCAGGTTAGAATGGCGGAGTGCATGCCACCCATCAGTGTCTGTAAGGTCTGACCAGAGGATCGGACATCATTTCTGACACTGGTCACACCAGGTAGAATGGCAGAGTGCATGCCACCCATCAGTGTCTGTAAGGTCTGACCAGAGGATCGGACATTATTACAGACACTGGACACACCAGGTTAGAATGGCGGAGTGCATGCCACCCATCAGTGTCTGTAAGGTCTGACCAGAGGATTGGACATTATTTCTGACACTGGTCACACCAGGTTAGAATGGCAGAGTGCATGCAACCCATCAAACATCTATCGGTAAGGTGTGACCAGAAGACAGCACCTTGCTGAAGACACAACACACGAAGTAAGCATGGCGGACAGCAGGCCAGCCGATCAGATCTATCGGTAAGGTGTGGCCAGATGACAGCACCTTGCTGCAGACACGGACAAATTAAACCAACTAAGTTAGCAAGGTGGAGAGCAGGCCAGCCACCCCCGTCTCTGTGCCAGTGTGCCGGTGACAAAAGAGACCAGAAGGAATCCCTGACGGCTGAGCACGGCGTGTGCACCTTCAAACACAGGCTGTTCTCATTTGTCACTCCCCACATCTCTCTACTAGGAGTCCCATAAATCAAGAGGCCAGAGGGCGAAGGGCGTCTGCATGAAGGAGGAATAGAAGTCAGCTAGGTCACAATGGCGAAGGGAAGGAGACGACTGCTGAGCTGTCAGTCATTGGCTTTATGACGAATTACTGTAACACTTAGGACACGATACTGTATGCATTTTTTGCCGAATAATTGCATCAGTTCAGAGACTACGACTGTGCGAAGTTATGGGGCAGGTCGATTACCTTAATCAAACCCGATGAAGAAATTGTATGTCTTGTTCCCTCGGTCTACTTCGTCCTATTATGGAGACAGTTACATCACTTCACTTGGTCCCAAAGAATGAGAGTGTGCGTGCGTGCGTGCGTGCGAGCGTGTGTGTGTGTGTGCGCGCGCGCGCGCGCGCGTGCATGCGTGCGTGCGTGTGTGTGTGTGTGTGTGTGTGTGCGCGCGCGCGCGCGCGCGCTCGCGTGCTTGCGCATGCATGTGTGTGTATATGCATGTCTGTGTTATAATGTTTCTCTTGTGGCACGTTTTGAATTACTTACCTCAATACGCAGCCACCCTACCCTATCACAGCCCCCTACTTTCCCCTCTCCCTCTTTTTCTGTCTCTCTGTCCGTCCTCTTTCCCACTCCCTCTCCTTCTCGCCAGTAAGTTTCCTGTTCACGTTGGTCGTGTGACATTCGCTTCAAATTTAGAAAAGAGAAAGGCAAGTGGTCGTGAAAGAGACAATGAAAATACAAAAGGGGGAGACAGTGTACGAGGCCCAATCCTACTTTCTCTTTCTGGCTCAAACACACTCACCTCGTTGGACAAACCAGGAAAGAAACGAAGGAAAAGGCTTCTTTATGGAAGAGGGAGAAGCAGCAGTAGTAGTGAGGCAAGAAGGGAGGGGGCGAGGAGCAGCTGTCAAAGCGGCCACTGTAATACAAAGTTCTGTGCATAATACAGCCATGGCAAAAGGGGGAGAGTGGAAAAAAAAAAAAAAACCGGCTAAGGAGGGGGCAATGGGGCGGAAGGGTGGAGAGAGAAAGTCAACAGGAATTTTGTTTTTGCTGTAAGTTGTAGTTAAAAAAAAAAAGTGAATGAAGAAAGTGTGGGCATGAAAGCTGAAGAGTAGAAAACACATCAAATATATGGGGTCTTGATCAGTACATATTCAGCAAGGATTTGTGCAGCCTTTTGAAAATGATATTCATGGAGTTTTCAAGGGCTTTTCAAGATCATTTTGTGAAAATTCAGGGGTGAGTTACACAGAACAAGGCGTTTGAGCAAAAAGAAAAAGAAAAAAAAAAAAAAATCTGATCGCTTTAAAACAGTTTGTATTCGGACATTTGAAGATAATAATTAGTTTGCCTGTATGGGTACGGTCTGGGTAACATATCACAGACTCTAGTGTCATCAGAAAAAAGTCGGCATATGTGAAGAGTCATGTTCTTTCACAAAGGAAGTACTTGCAACTGCTAATTCGGACAGTCTGTACTTCCAACTGCTAATACGGAGAGTCTCTACACATTAAACTATTAGGTAACACACTAGCTTCCGGCTCCATTTTCATGGATTTTGGATGGGGTTCACTAAATGAATTCCTGATTTCTTCAATGTCAACGGGCTTCATAGCCTTGAAAATTTCAACCCCAACTCAACGGCTTTCAAAGGTTTCAAGGAATGTAGGAACTTTGTCTTGGGGAAAAAAAAAAAAAACGAGAGAAGCGACAGGTAGGTTTAGAAACAATATCGATTAAAGTTTTACATACTTCGCAGTTGTTTGGGAACATGTTTCCATTGCCTACCTCCGTGGAGACTGGATCTGCATAACAAAACAATCGTTGGGAAACGAGATCTTATTGTGTCGATGTTGCATCCACATATATGCAAATACATTCATAACAGAGAAGAGAGCTTTGCCATGGACTGCACGCACTAGAAATCATTTATTGTATAGCGTTTGACAGGAAGGATACACGTCTGTTTACACGTGTGCGTTTGCCCATTTTTACTCTGAGAGCTAAGGTAAGGTAAGGTAATGTTGCTTATAGCCCAGCCGGCCGCAAAGGGCCATATCAGGGCTGTCATCACGTTGAAGTCAACTCACAAGTCATTAAAAAAAAAAGAAAGAGAGAAAGAGAGAGAGAGAGACAGAGAGAGAGAGAGAGAGAGAGAGAGAGAGAGAGCTATTAATAAATGTTAATCAGTGGTTTAAGCAAGTTTACTGTTAGCTAGAGTGTATTTACATTGTCAATATTTGGCTCTCTGTACAGGAGTGATATATATATATATATATATATATATATATATATATATATATATATATATATATATATATATATATGTGTGTGTGTGTGTGTGTGTGTGTGTGTGTGTGTGTAGCTGAACAATTATGTAGTGGGGGAAAACAAGTGTAGGTTAACAATTCTTCCATCATTATAGTAATGATTTGGCAAAGATTTGAAATTAAAAAAAAAAAAAAAAAAAAAGGGGGGGGGGGGGGGGGTGTATATTATTAAAATGAAAACCAGGGAACCATCGCAGTCCCTCTCGAAGGCAGATCTATATGCATCGCCTACTCCTAGGCCTTTCGTCCGTTGGATCGGAACTCATCAGGGAGACACGGCTGATCGTGTCTGTACTCTCGGCGTCAGAGACACACCACAGTCTGCAATTCTGTGGCGCTCTCACCACCAAGGGTTCAGAGAAGAATCCAACAGCACCCCCAAAGCAGCCAGCGAAAGGTAGTAGAATAAAATAAAACGAAAGTGTGGAGAGGTAAAAAGTTGCTGAAAAATTAAAAACATTATGCAAACAGTATAAAATGTAGGGGATAATCTTTGAGCATATGCTTGAGGATCCATTTAAGGATGCAAGGAGATCAAAAAAAATATATGGAACAGTCTGAGTGGTCAGCTCTGCTGTTCAATAACCCAAGCATTGTCAGCGGCTAAGATTGAGTAAACAATCCTGATTTTTTACCGTGTAAATCAAGGGGGGAGGAGGGGGGGGGGGGGGGGAGGGGGGTTGGGGAAGGGGAACAGGTAAGGGGTGGGAGCTGGGGATGGAGCAGTGGGAGGGAGGGAGTCGGGATCTCGATGAGGGCAGAGAAATGGATGAGGGGGTTTCCCATCTGAATTTGAACGGAGAGATGCCCTATCTGAACTGATGTAGCTTGTGGCAAAATAGCTCGAGAATTGTAATCTGTCTGCACTAAAAACACACTGACCTTGATTTGCTGTTATTTCCAATACTCTGTGCTTGCAAACTTTCACTTTTTTTTCGTCTGGAAAAAAATAAAGGCTCGGCAAACATTGGGTATGGTTTTGACGTCTTTGCCTTGCTGTAATCATAAAGATTTTCGGAGTGGTTTAGAGCAATATGATTGGGTGTATACATTTAACATAAATGTGTGTGTGTGTGTGTGTGTGTGTGTGTGTGTGTGTGTGTGTGTGTGTGTGTGTGTTGTGTTTTCAAGTTAGCCATGTCAAAAGTAACGTAAACAAAAACATTTGGCGATGTGATTTCAATGACAATGATTGTCACTGGTGTATAATGAGAACAACAGAAGGTCCAGAACTGATTTTTTATAGAACGCCAAATCTGCTGGGGGAAAGAAAGACACATTCGTTCAAAAAAGACAATAATTACTGCCCACCGAAAAAGAAATCAACTTTAAGACTGTCTACAGATACCCGACATATAGGTGATATCTAAGCAGTGCTTCATAATTAAAGATGTTAAAGGTTTTTTTCAAATTATTAGAGAGAAAAAAAAAGAAAGAAAAGAAAGACAGAAAATCGAGAAGAAAATCAGTCTTACGTACTTGCTCATGCTTCAAAATGTGTTAACGAGTTTGGTACGAGCTCTTTAGTGAAAAAACGATCCTGTTTAAATTCAGATTACTTTGAGCGTTTTGTATAAATTCAGACTGCTTTGAGCGTATCAAAGTATTTGTTAACACGAGAAGACTGAACAGGACGCTTTGTGTGTTTAAGCATTTTACTTTGAGAAAGGAAAGATTTACAGTGAAGTCCTCCTCAGGGCTTTGAAAGAACACAATAAACCGAAATAAATGCACAGCTGGACGGATCGAGTCACACACACACACACACACACACACACACACACACACACACGCACGCACGCACGCACGCACGCACGCGCACACATACACAATGAGAGAGAGAGAGAGGAGGGGTGGGGGGGGGGGGGGGGGGCATAGGGCTGAACTGTGAACAACTCCCACGGACAGAGACAGAAAGGAGTGGGGGTGAGCGGTGGGGGGAGGGTGGGGGACGCCAGTGGTGCATGCCCACTCCAAGCCCCGTTCTGTTTTTCGCAGTGGGCCATCCATCACACGCCCAGAGGCCTGGACCTGACTTAGCACTGGCGGAGGATGAAGGACAGACAGCTCGTCATTCTCCCACCTGACGTTTGGCCCTGCCTGCAGGGGATTTCTCTCTCTCTCTCTCTCTCTCTCTCTCTCTCTCTCTCTGTTCCTCTCCTCCCCCCCCCCCCCTCTCTCTCTCTCTCACACACACACACACACACACACACACACACACACACACACACACACACACACACACACACACACACACAAGCTAGCGCGCAAGCGTGAGTGTGAGAAAGAGAACGGAAGGAAAGCGTGTGTGTGTGTGTGTGTGTGTGTGTGTGTGTGTGTGTGTGTGTGTGTGTGAGAGAGAGAGAGAGAGAGAGAGAGAGAGAGAGAGAGAGAGAGAGAGAGGTGGCTTAATGAGCACTGGAAGAAAGAAAAAGGAATGTGCGTTATGGAATGATTAGCCATCAAACAATAGACGCAATCCACCAGACAACAAAACTACAAAGCATGGGATTCAGAAAGCGCCACACAAAGGAAGGAAGAAAGGGACTCCATGAAATGTGACATCACTTTGCCTGGCCAGGGTCAGGAACAGGTAAGGGAGGATTACCCACCAGATTTTTGGTTACTGACTTATGAACCACTCCAGTGGTGTGTGTTTTCAACTCGCAGGTTATTTTTTTCAACATTGCTGGTAACAACTAACAAGCAAACAACAACTACAACAACACTAGTTTTGACTGAAAGATGGAGAGGAGGAGGATGGCGGGTAGGGGGACGGGGTAGGGGGGCGTTTTCAAAAGAAAAGCGTGCCCCCCTGCCCTTCCCTCCCGTCTGACGGCCGTGGTCAATGCGTTCACTTGTTATCGTTAAAGCACTTCCCGTCAAAGTACGGCCTTGTTCAGATCCACGGGGACCACCTCATCCACAGGCATCCCACTACTGCGCTCACAGCTCCTGGCTTTGTCCACGATGCTTCACAACAACAATAACACAACAAAGAGACGAATACGATGATGACGACGACAACAGCATAAACTATGAATATTTGTCTGTGCATTTAATACAAGAAAAAAAAATAATCAAAACAACTGATCTGTCTTCAAAAAATATAATGAAATAAACAAAACGTAGACAATATTCCACGACACACACAACAAAAATGCAGATAAATAAGTTTTTAAAAACCCTGAAGCACAGTTAACCCAGAAACCTTTCCAAAGCACATCTCCCCTTACCTCCTCTCTCTCTCTCTCTCTCTCTCTCTCTCTCTCTCTCTCTCTCTCCACACACCACACACACACACACACACACACACACACACACACACACACACACACACACACACACACAGCGCGCACGGACGCACGCATGTACGTACATAGGTAGATAACAGATCTTTCACCGTGTCTTAGTTCTGAAAGAGGGACTTTTTCAACAGTCTATAATCTGAGGAGATGCGGAGCTGGAGAGGAGTATCGATGTGGTAAAGTTCAGACAAACTGCCGGGCGCTGTTTCAGATCATGACGGGAAAAGTCAAAGATATAAGAATTTGTCATCTATTCTGTGTGAGATGGGGAGCCAGCCAAGGGAGTGAAGGAGCTGAGATACATGTTTAAGTTTTTGAGCGTCGGAAAATAATGCAACTTTCTCCCCTGCAGTTTATCAAAAAGATCTTTTAGGATGACAGCGAGAAGGGAATTACAATGGTATCTACTTTGCAATGACAAAGATGCACCCGCAAAGAGAAAGTTGCGGATAGAACCAATTCTGCGTTATTCAATACAGGCTACTTTCTATATGTTGGAAATGTCGTCTTTGAACATTATGCATTGTCAAACGTGACTAAGGGATGTGAACAATTGGTAAAAACAGAAACAGGAATCATTTATCAAATCGTGTTAGAAAGATTAGGATGATTGAGCATTTTTTTTATGAGAGGTATGCATCAGCTCCGTTTTGTCGTCGTTTAGTTTGCTGTGCGTCATCCACGTTTTAAGGTAAGAGATGCAGTCCTGTGCTCGATTTTCACCTTATCCACTTCTGTGGTCGTGGCATACTGGTAAAACTTGCATAATTAACTAAAGTTTCGTGTAAGGTGGAGTGACGACTGATGATGCCAGAGACATGAGGGTGTACAGGACGAACAGAAGGGCTCCCAGCCCAGAACCCTGGGACACACCACAAGAAAAAGACGATAGCCGTGAATAGTGTCCAACGACGCAGATGGTCTGGGAACGATCAGTCAGATAGGAAGAAAGTAAGGACAGAGCTGTGCCAGAAATACCACAAAAAGCGTTGTGGTCTTTATAGAAGGACTGAATGTTCAATGGCATCAAAGGCAGCTGAACGGCAGAGTACTGCCGGGGGACCGAAAGAAGTCAATAAATCATTTGTCATTTTCAGAGTTGTCTCGGTACTATGTCCAGATCTGTAAGCTGACTGATGAGGATTGATAAGACTGTTTCGTCATGGCGCGCTGGCAGCTGTGAGAGAAAAGTTTCGTTATTTTGAACAGAAAAGACAAGCAAGCTGCAGACAGCTCTGTGGTCTTTTAGTGATTTTGGGTAGAGGGACGGTTTCTTTAAGAATGGTCTAACGATTGAAGCCTTGAAAACAGTTGGAGAAGAGCTACACAGAAAGGATTCACTTACGGATTCACTTCCGACATAAAGAATTGTGGACCAGTACAGAGTCTGAGGCTCTGTATCCGGAGAAGGTTGTCACAGTACCTTCGTTAGACTCATTCAGAGAGAGAGAGAGAGAGAGAGAGAGAGAGATCTGACTCCTCACCCCACTAATACAAGGCCAGGTCCCCCATCTCAACTCTCCGTTTCTTTTCTCTCACTTTTCCCCCAACGGTTGGTTACCCGCAAAAGCAACAAAATCCTCAGTAACCGATGAACTTGGCTCGGCCAAGACGACGATGACGACGACAACAACAGACATCTGCATTCACATACATGCAGACGACCACTTTCATATACAAACAGGCGACTGCTTCAATACAGAAGAAGACGACTGCACCCATATACATATAGAGAACTGCATTCACAGATAAGCATACCATGTGCCGGTCAGAAAAGAAGTAACACGGTTTTTCTTTCTTTCTTTTCCTGGAATATCACTGGTTCTTGTTTGTGTCTTTTTATTTACCAAACTGGAGCAGTATCAAACAGTAATACAGAAACGAAGAGTAAAAATGCCTTTTTGAAATGCTAATGGTTGACAGCTGTGATTTAAAACTAAATTTTAAAAAAAAGAAGAAAAGAAAGAGGGAGGGGGATTTAAAAACGACAGCACATAAACCATAGAATGCACTATCACTACCAACATCGCGTCACTAAATCAGGATCAAATCAACCATACGTTTGCACATTATTGATCTGCAAAATCCATCACGTTATCCCAACGAGACTTCGATTTTCCACGTCAAAGTACGCAGAGAGAGAGAGAGAGAGAGAGAGGAGAGAGAGAGAGAGAGAGAGAGAGTCCGAGAGAGAGAGAGAGAGAGAATGGTATGGATGGAGAAAGTATTACACATTTTAGAGGTATTTACTTTTACAGCACTAGTTTCAGGGGGTGCGTGAGACTCGACGACGGTGACAAATGTAACTGAAGCCTCTACTGATGTTGAATAGTGATCACGAGACTGACCGACCGACAACGAACTAGGAGTGAAGGGCAG
>JADBJO010000324.1:358853-381353 GCA_016801955.1 Conus betulinus | reverse complement strand
GATCACATCACGCAAACATTGTCCCCCCCCTCCCCCCCCCCCTTCACATTTCCCCTCCCTACCCTGCACTCTATGTGTGGATCACATCACACAAACATCCCACCCCCCCCCCCCCCCCCCCCCCCCCTACCATGCACTCTATGTGTGGATCACATCACATAAACTTTGTCCCCCCCCCCCCTCCCCTTCACATTTCCCCTCCTCCCCTGCACTCTATGTGTGGACCACATCACACAAACATTGCCCCCCCCCCCCCCCCTCCCCTTCACATTTCCACTCCTACCCTGCACTCTATAATTATGTGGATCAGATCACACAAACATTGTCCCCCCCCCGTGTGGACCATCCTACAAACCATTCTCTACCCCACCCCCTCTTGCCCTGCGTTTTGTATGGTGGACGATACCCACAAATCACTACCCCCCTCCTCCCCGTGAGATTCCTCCTCTTTCTGCCCTGCGCACGCACGTTTATTTGGTGTGTGTGTGTGTGTGTGTGTGTGTGTGTGTGTGTGTGTGTGTGTGTGTGTGTGTGTGTGTGTGTGGGTGTGTGTGTGTGGTGTGTTGTGTGTGTGGGTAAGTGTGTGTGTGTGTGTGTGTGTGTGTGTGTGTGTGTGTGGTGTGTGTGTGTGTGTGTGCATGTCAGTACAACCTCGAGTTAATCTGACAATAAATTGGATTAAGTCAGTCTGTGTGTGCATGTGTGTGCATGTGTGTGGGTGTGTGTAACTGTGTGCATGCGTGCGTATGTGAGTGAGTGTGTGTGTGTGTGTGTGTGTGTGTGTGTGTGTGTGTGTGTGTGTGTGTGTGTGTGTGTGTGTGTGTGAGCGCGCGCATGTGTGTGCATGTGTGTGTGTATGTGTGTAAGTGTGTGTGTGTGTGTGTGTGTGTGTGTGTGTGTGTGTGTGTGTGTGTGTGTGTGTGTGTGTGTACGCGCGCGCGTGTGCGTGTGCGTACGTGCAGGGTGAATGAATACTTGATTCACCCAATGCAATGGACCATGCATATGGACCATACCCCCTGCCCCCCCCCCCCCCCCCCCCCCCTTTCCCCACACACACATTCATCCTTCTCCTGCTCTATGCTGTATGTATCGACCATCCAACAATGTCCCACCCCCCATATTGCTTCTTCACCTGCCCCGAGTTTTGTGTGTGGACCATACATAAAAATCACTACGTCCTCCCTGCCCCTTGCCTCCTTTCATATCTATTGTTATCCCGCCCTGCGCACTGTGGACAGAATCCATGGACACCCCACCCCCCTCACACACACACACACACACACACACACCTCTCTGTTTCGCGCGCGCTTTTGTGCGCGCGCGCGTGTGTTTTAAAATGTATAAGAAAACGATACCATAACGTTTCCATTGCTGTACATGTTTTCATAAGCTATGTATATATATATTACACCTGGTCTCATTCAAACGCATTTGACAATATTCTTGACTCCACTCTTGTTTTCCCCCTCTTTTTTCGAAATTCTGCATTTTGTAACTTTTCCCCTTTCATGAAAGCTGTCAAACTTATTACTGAACCCTTATTTAATAAAACAATTTTGACATCACACACACACACGCACACACGCACGCACGCACGCATGCATGCACGAAAGCACGCACAGATACATGACACACACCCTTTTTCACACCCCCTGCGCTCAATGTGAGAACAAAATCACACAAACCAAAACTCTGAGAGAACATGGCAAAGTCAGCTCCCAGCCCCTGTCAACCCCCTGCAGTGATCAGTGTTCAACACACTGTTGACTGCTCAGAACATGACGCTACGCTTCCCAAGAGTCGCCCTTTTCCACCCCACCCACCTCTCCCTTCACCCATCCCCTTCTTGCCCCCCACCCAAAACCCCACTCTCACTATTGACCCGCTCTTCACAAGTTTATGGGGTTCACAGTACACTGGAATGTTTACAGTATGTTCACAACTACAGTCATAATAATTTCGAAAGGACACGTGCGCGCGCGTGCACTCCCTCTCTCTCTCTCTCTCTCTCTCTCTCTCTCTCTCTCTCTCACACACAACACACACACACACACACACACACACACACACACACACACAGGGCTGGATTGAGTATACGTGGGAGGAGGGGGGGGGGGGGGGGGCCGAAGAGAGGGAACGTCAATGATAAAAGACAGATCACATACAGCCCCACTCTGGTTTTCGTTGTGAGAAAAGAAGTGGTAGAGAGAGAGAGAGAGAGAGAGAGAGAGAGAGAGAGAGAGAGAGAGAGAGAGGACCTGGCAGCTTATACTGCAGAAAACCCTATCGGCTAATCGGCAGCCCCAGTGGCTGGCCATAAAATGCAGTCCGTCCCATTAACCCCTTTCTATCCTCCCGGTAGTTCCTCCCGATAAACGCTGGGGAGGGAAGACAGCTGAAAGGAAGAAACTGTCTGGACGAAGAGTCCGGAAACCAGTACAAGCGAGCACAGCCAAGCTGCTGTGTGCATTATAAGCAGAATCACTGGGGAAGAGACGCAGAGATTTTAAAACAACACAGCCAACCAGCAACAACAAAAAAGCCGCCACACACACACAGATGCGCACCCAATCCAGCCCTACCCAAGAGAGAGAGAGAGAGAGAGAGAGAGAGAGAGAGAGAGAGAGAGAGAGTATTGTATTGTCCATTCAGCAATTAAGTCCTTTAGACAAGGGGACACGTTTGAACATAACTCAGTAAATCAATCGCTCACCTTATCCCCCTCCTTTAGACAAGGGGACATGTTTGAACATAACTCAGTAAAATCAATCGCTCACCTCATCCCCCTCCCTTCTCCCTCCCGCCCCCTCGCTCACAACACAACTCGTTCCGAGAGTATCTCACGAGAGAGAGAGAGAGAGAGAGAGAGAGAGAGAGTACACTGTTATCCAGTCAAATCAACCAAAGAGGGCGATGAACTGTTTACCTACGGGGCACCGTGAAGTGAGCTGTTTTCTACCCCTCCTACCCTTAATGGGGGAGCAATTTCATTCCGCCCTCTCCTGCTCCCTTCATGGCATAAAGGCGCCGCCAGACAAGCTAACAATACGCTAAGAATATGTATGGTATCGTATCATATGGGGTAACAAGACATCAAGATGCATCATGCCCACACAGAACAAGATGTTAAGACAATTTGTCCAGAGAGGTTAACAAGATGTTACGATGTACCATAATGCACTCACTGATCAACAAGACGTTAAGATGCATCGTCTCCCAGAGACTGACAAGATGTTAACAAAAATGACAAGATGTTACCATAAACTATACCCCATACGCTAACATGACGTTCACATGTTGTACTGTGTCTCCATACGCTAGCATGACGTTCATAAAGTGTACTGTGTACTGTGCCCCCATACGCTGACATCTCGTCGTTCACAACATGATGTTGTACTGTGCCCCCATACGCTAACATGACGTTCATAAAGTGTACTGTGTACTGTGTGCCCCCATACGCTGACATCTCGTTCACATGTTGTACTGTGCCCCCATACGCTAACATGATGTTCATAAAGTGTACTGTGTATTGTGCCCCCATACGCTAACATCTTGTTCACATGTTGTACTGTGCCCTACACGCTAGCATGACATTCATAAAGTGTACTGTGTACTGTGCCCCCAGGCACTAACATCGTTCACATGTACTATGCCCCCACACGCTAGCATGACATTCACATGTTGTACTGTGCCCCTATTCACACATGTTCATATGTTGTACTGTGCCCCCATACGCTAACATGACGTTCATATGTTGTACTGTGCCCCTATACACTACCATGACGTTCACATGATTGTACTATGCCCCCATACGCTAACATGACGTTCACATGTTGTACTGTGCCCCATACGCTAACCATGACGTTCACATGATGTACTATGCCCCCACACGCTAACATGACGTTCACATGTTCTACTATGCCCCCATACGCTAACATGACGTTCACATGTTGTATTGTGCCTCTATATGCGCTACATGACGTTCATACATGTTCTACATGCCCCCATACGCTAACATTATGTTCACATGTTGTACTGTGCCCCTACAGGCTAACATGACGTTCATAAGTTGTACAGTGCCTCTATACGCTAACATGACGTTCATACATTGTACCATGCTCCCATACGATAACATGACGTTCACATGTTGTACTGTGCCCCCACAGGCTAACATGACGTTCGTAGGTAGTATCGTACCCCCATACGCTAGCATGACGTTCATTCGTTTAACTGTGCCCCATGCACTAACATGGCGTGCACTGTTGAACTGTGCCCCAATACGCTAATATGATTTTCATTGACTGAACTGTGCCCCCATACGCTAACATGACGTTCATTGGTTGAACTATGCCCCCATACGCTTAGTATGACGTTCATTGGTTAAACTGTGCCCCCATACGCTAACATGACGTTCATTGGTTAAACTGTGCCCCCATACGCTAACATGACGTTCATTGGTTAAACTGTGCCCCCATACGCTTACATGACGTTCATTGTTGAACTTTGCCCCCATAGGCTAACCTGACGTTCATGGTTGAACTGTGCCCCCATACGCTAGGATGACGTTCATTGGTTGAGCTATGCCCCCATACACTAACATGGACGTTCACTGGTGGAACTATACCCACATACACTAACATGATGTTCACTGATTCAACTGTGCCCCCATACACTAACATGATGTTCATAGGTTTGAACGGTGCCCCCATACGCTAACATGACGTTCACTGGTTGAACTTTGTCCCCATACACTAAGATGATGTTCATTGGTTGAACTGTACCCACACAAGCTAAGATGTTGTGAGGGTGTATCGTGCCCCCATACGCTAACAAAGCATTCACAGGCTGACAAGATATTCAAAAGGCGCATCCCGCCCCCCAACCCCAGGTTAACCACATGTACAATGATGTCTCTTACCCATACAGACTAACAAGATGTTTCTAGAGAACTGTACCTGAACTCGCTGAAGACAATAATCATCATCCGTGCCATACCCACCCAGGTTAACAAGATACTGAGAGGATGTAAATGCCCTCACAGGCTGATAAGACATTCATAGGATGCATCATGTCTACACAAGCAAAGAAAATGGTACAGGTGTGTATCTATCCTACACTGCGTAACAAAGCATTGCAGGATGTAATATGCCCACACAGGCTAACAGGACAATATTGGGATGCATCGTGTCCACAGAGGCGGAAAAAGAGGCTAACAGGATATGTATCGTACACACACCGACTGGCAAGATGTTAAGGGCATGTTTCGTGCCTACAGAGACTAAAAAGACGTTAAGAGGATGTCTATGTCCACAGAGGCTAACACGATGGTAAGAAGATGTATTATGCTCACAGAGGTTAGAAATACCTTAAGAGGGTGTATTATGTCACAGAGGTTAAAAGTATCTTAAGAGGGTGTAATGCCAACAGTGGTTAAAAAATACCTTAAGAAGGTGTATTATGCCCACAGAGGCGAACAAGACGTTAGGAGGTAATATGCCCATATACGTGAATATGACGTCAGGAGGATATACATATGCCCATAGCGCTTAACAAGATGCTCTCAGGATGTACGGTGCCCACATGGTTGACGAGATGTTCATAGGATGTATTAGACCAGCAAAGATTATGCAGACATCAAGATGATAAATCGTGCCCACAGAGCGTGCAAAGACACCAAGAGGATGGATGGAGCCACAGTGGCAAACAAGGCAAACACGAGGGTGTACTGTGCCCACAGAGGGTAACAAGACAATACGAGGGTGTACTGAGCCTACAAGGCGATACAAGGAATTACTGTGCATGTAAAAAAGACGAGTTACAGAAGCATCGACAACGAACCAAAGCATTCACCTGGGCAAGGAAGGGTCTCCATCCCGGAGATTTATGACGCAGTGCAGTGAAAGCCGAAAGGAAGCTGCAAGGCTGACTCCCCTTCTAGGCCAGCCTCGCATCAGGTGGAGGCGAAACACTGAGGCGGAGTTGAAACAAGGGACCAACTGGACTTGAATGACCAGAACAGCCCAGAACAGACTGCGATGGCGAAGGGTCGTCGATGGCCTATGCTCCACCGGAGTGTTGGGCATAATGAATGATTATGAATGAACAGGGGATGTCCTGTGCCCACTCTGGTTGAAAAGACATGAAACGGATGTACCGTGCCCACACATGCAGGAGGTGTGCAAGGGATAGTGTGTGTGTGTGTGTGTGTGTGTGTGTGTGCGTGCGTGCGTGCGTGCGTGCGTGCGCGCGCGCGCGCGCGCGCGCGCGGGCGCGCAGGGTAGGGCAGGAAAGGACGGGGAAGGGGATTAGGGAAGTTAAAAAAAAAAAAAAAAATAGACGGAAGGAGGGCAGAAGAAAAAGGATGCGAGAAGGTGGCGGGTAGCGGATGAAGGCTGTAGCGGAGCGGTCCTTGACGTCAGAGATGCTGATAACATCTTCTGCAGCCAGTGATAGCCAGGTCGTGGGAGAGGCCGTCACTTGACGACGTCATCATCATGGCGGCCCGGCCCCACCCCACTGTCCTCCACTCCCCGTCCTTGTCATCGCCGTCCTCCGCCTCCTACTCCTCGTATGGAGGAGGAGGTTTCTATCACCCGCCTATCTGTAGGCCTGCTCTCTCTCTCTCTCTCTCTCTCTCTCTCTCTCTCTCTCTATATATATATATATATATATATATATATATATATATATATATATATATATATATATCCCCTTTCGCACTGCAAACATGTCACGATAAATAAATATTATGTTTGTTACTTTAATTGATACTTTGTCACTGCTTAGATTTATACTGTTTAAGTGTGTAGCATGCCAATATTCATAAAAAGAAACATATAACATTGGCATCTCTCTCTCTCTCTCTCTCTCTCTCTCTCTCTCTCTCTCTCTCTCTCTCTCTCTCTCTTCTATTCTATTCTTTCTTTCTACTATCTACATAGTCTCCCTCACAGACAACTGATCAAAAAGATGATGGGAAAACTAGCTTCGTACTTCTTTTATACAATTCAGTTTCGACATTGTTCTTTGCTTGCTAGCTGTTTAAATCAATATTTGTGGTGTTGTGAACGGAGAACTACAATCCAGCGACAATCTGTCAACACGCTTCGGAATGTATGTCTCTTATCCATGTACATGCGTGCGTGCGTGCGTGTGCGTGTGTGTGTGTGTGTGTGTGTGTGTGTGTGCAAGTTTTAGACTGCTTTGTCACTATTCAGGCCACAGGCCTGCTGGAAGAAAAAAAGCAGCAAACCAAACCAAAACAAAGAAAAAGAAATAGACAATTAATCAAAACACATGTACTTGCTTGCCCGTTACCTTTGGGAATGAACATTGTCATGATCATCCCCCCCCCCCCCTCCCTCTCTCTCTCTCTCTCTCTATCTGTCTCAAACATACACACATACTTAGGGGAATGAGAGAGAGACTGAGAGACAGACAGAGACTGAGACTGAGACAGAGTGAGAGTGAGAGAGAGAGAGAGAGAGAGAGAGAGAGAGAGAGAGAGAGAGAGAGAGAGAGAGAGAGGATCTTTATTCCCAAAGGTAACGTAAGTAAGAATACGATGTTTTTTTCAATCTGGCCCTTGTCCCTTCAGGGAGCAATGATATCAACTCACAAGCACTATTACATACTAACACACAAACACTGTTACACAATATAATTTAACTATAACAAAAACAGAGGACAGTGAGAACGAACACACAAAACTGCATTTTTTACATACTCACACAAACACTGTTACACAATATAATTTTAACTATAACAAAAACAGAGGAGAGTGGGAACGAACACACATTTTACCGGGATATTGAGATAAGCGTGTGTGTTCTTTTTTCTTTTTCAATCCAGCCCTGGGGGATAACAAAAATGAAGAAATCATGTGGAAAGCATGCATGAAGTCACTGACAGACTAAGGAGAACAGCTAGTATGCAGAAAGTATTCTGCATACAAAATATCTAAGAATGATGAACTGATGCTACGGAAACAACAAACACACAATACAGACACACATACAAACACACACACGCGCGCGCGCGCGCGCGCACACACATACGCCTACCGCCGCACCCCCCCCCCCCCCCCCCTCCACCCGACCACATATATCCGCAACCCCCCAGCACTTACTCTCACCTTCCCGTCTCTCCTCCCTCTCCCTCCTCCCAACACACAAACAACGCGCCCGTAAAATGACGATCTTAGATACTGAGACAAGACACACTTGCATGCCACCCCGTTCCTTACCCTCCTCCACCGCTCGTTACGCCCTCCACCTTTCCTCAACGCACACAGAAATATTTATACACATATATACAATTGATGTGTAGAGAGAGAGAGAGAGAGAGAGAGAGAGAGAGAGAGAGAGAGAGAGAGAGAGAGAGAGAGAGAGAGAGAGACAGACAGACAGACAGACAGACAGACAGACAGAGTTTTCTTTTCATTCAGCATTGATGACAGTGAAGTTTGGAAAGGGGTGGAGTGGGCGCAATTTTGTCGTTCTGAACATCACTGATATGATGGAATAGGGGAACCAGGAACACACACACACACACACACACACACACACACACACACACACACACACACACACACACACACACACACACACACACACACACACACACACACACACACACACGTGCACGTGCGCGTGTGAGTCGTGTATACATATATATACACATCCACGAAATCGTCCTTACTTATTTGTAAGCTCCAATGGAGCGTGAAGCTCAGAGCTGGTTACATGAAACAAAGCCTAAATAGAAATGAACGCCTTCACAACCATGCACATTTAAAGGGTGCAGACGGATTACGGGGGCAGAGGGGTATAATCATAAATTATGTCTTCATTTCTGCAGAAAAAACAATACTTTTTAAGTTTCGAATAGTACACATCGTGTTAATTCCACCCCCCGGTATCTTTATTTCAACAGAACAATAACAAAGCTCCCAAACTATGAAACTGTATACATTGTGTTCCATGGTCCCCTTACTTGCCCCAGAGACTTCATTCCCACTGCTTGCAACAGACACCCAAAGGGGACTGAGCCTTCCCCCCCATTTCTGAGCTTTGGAAGATACTGACGGCTGTCAGGCCAGCGTTCAGGACGCATGCATGTCTGACCATGGATGTGAACAGACCTGTGTGACCATGCGGAGGGCCATCAGAGCACAGAGCGTGACGATTGGTCTGCCGTACTGACCTGACTGGCTGCAGCTATGGCAACAAGACACACTGGAAGGGAATGAGGCCGCCGGGGGAGTGGAACACTGATGTCAACGTCAATGGCGTGGACACCAACAGCCGTTCCCGTGCCACCACCACCACCACCACCCACCCCCTGCTGACATCCGCCATCGTCCAACCAACAAAGAAAGGAGGGGATGGAATCCATCCCCATCCACAGTGGGTCTGACCCATGCTAACAAGACCCATGTTCCCAACCACTGAGAAATGGAAAGAATCCATCCCCAGCCCAGTAGATCTGACCCATTCCAGGTCCATGTTCCACCAGTAGAAATGAAGGAATCTCCCCACCCATTCCCAGGCCAACAAGACCATGTTCCAACCACTGGGAAATGGAAAGGAATCCATCCCCAGCCACAGTGGGTCTGACCCATGCCAACAAGACCCATGTTCCAACCACTGAGAAACGGAAAGAATCCATCCCCAGCCACAGTGGGTCTGACCCATGCCAACAAGACTCATGTTCCAACCACTGAGAAATGGAAAGGAAACCATCCATCCCCAGCCACAGTGGGTCTGACCAATGCCAACAAGACCCATGTTCCAACCACTGAGAAATGGAAAGGAACCATCCCTAGCCACAGTGGGTCTGACCAATGCCAACAAGACCCATGTTCCAACCACTGAGAAATGGAAAGGAACCATCCCTAGCCACAGTGGGTCTGACCCATGCAAACAAGACCCATGTTCCAACCACTGAGAAATGGAAAGGAATCCATCCCTAGCCACAGTGGGTCTGACCCATGCTAACAAGACCCATGTTCCAACCACTGAGAAATGGTGGGAATCCATCCAGAAAGTGTCTGACCAGTCCAAACAAGACCCATGTTTTAACCACTTAGAAATGGATGGAATCCATCCCCAGAAACATTGGGTCTGACCAATGCAAACAAGACCCATGTTCTAACCACTGAGAAATGGAAGGAATCCATCCCCAGCCACAGTGGGTCTGACCCATGCCAACAAGACCCATGTTCCAACCACTGAGAATGGGAGGAATCCATCCCCAGAAACAGTGTCTGACCAATGTAAACAAGACCCATGTTCCAACCACTGAGAAATGGAAGGAATTCATCCCCAGCACAGTGGGTCTGACCAATGCAAACAAGACCCATATTCCAACCATGAGAAATGAAAGGAATCCATCCCCAGCGACAGTGGGTCTGACCCATGCCGATAAGGCCCATGGTCCAACCATTGAGAAATGGAAGGAATTCATCCTAGCCACAGTGGGTCTGACCCACGCCAACAAGACCTGTGTTCCGTAGGAGAGAATCCATCCCCTGTCACAGTAGGCTTACCTCCTCCCAACGATCTTATTCACAAACGAACAAAACAAAAAGCAATGGAATGAATTACCCGGCCACAGTGTTTTCACTACCTGTAGACCAATCCCATTCCCCAACGACAGAAAAAGGCTGGATGGGATGGAATCCACTCCTATTCACACTTTACCCTCGTTGATCAATCTGACTTTCCAGGACCGAAAAAGGAAGGGAAGAAATCTAACCCTTGTCACAGTGAGTTCACCAGCTGGTCACAAAATCCAAAGTCCAACAACCAAAAGAGGATGGGAAAGAATCCAGCTTCGCTCACAGTGGGTCTGCCTCCTGATGACAAACCCCATGCTCCAACAAAGGAAGAAGTCTCACACCTCGTGGACTGAAGTGGTCAGCTGACGTTTCTGGGTATCAACAGCCAGGTCATGAAGAACAAAGCAACCAGTCGTCAGTGTAATCATCACTGGGCACTGGAAACCGGTCAGCAACTGCTCTTACATCATTTCCTTACTGACGTTTGTCTGCAGGAGAAATATAGATTCACGATAAACTGTTGGCGTCTGTGTGCAGGAAAGCTGATGAAGACCCATGAGGTCGAAATGCATTGTGTTTTGTCCTGTAATCTGTTTGTCTGGGTCGTCTGGCGGAACTAATACCGTTTCTTTTTGTACTCCCAGTTCTTACAGAACAGGGAGTACTTTACAATGGGAAACGAAGAAATGCTGCTGCCTGTTCGTCTGTGTGTCTGTCCGTGGTCAAAATGTGTTCCACTCGCTCCAGACAAAACTTCTGGGCCGATATGTCTGAAAATTTGTAGGCATGTTCATTATGGGTCACGGATGGTGCCCGATGTTTAATTTTTACCAGAATAGCCGTTAATAACAGCTATATAACGGCCCAAAAACGGTTTTTTTTCTTCTTTATGGAATATCTCAGAACGTACTTGGCCGATTTATAAACGGTTTGGATGATCTTGTGATAAATCGGAGCCTCTTTCCATATATAAGTGATGTAATACTGAAAATCGATAAAACAACCGCTAAAAACCGTTATTTTGACGTTATTTCTTATTTATAGGTAGATTTTTAATGAAATTTGGTATATAGAAAGGTTATCACACACAAATGGCTCTTCTATATAGTGTTTCAAAATTTGACCGTTAAAAACCGTTATTCTTGACATATTGTCTGATTTTGATGAAATTTGGTATGTACGCAGGCTTTAGCCCAGTAAGGACTAAAATACCAGTTTCAAAAAAAAGTGTAGTGTACCTCGGTTAAATAACCGTCAACACCGTTGTTTTGCCGTTATTTTCTTACATATTGGATGGTTTTTAATAAAATTTGGTATACAGAAAGGTTATCGCACTCGATCTGTGAAAGTACTGTATTTGACGGATTTTGAAATAGCTTTAGATCTAACAACTGACTGGTAGATCATGGGTATTTTCATAGTAAACATGCTCTTGACATGTACACGCGCACTCAAGATAAACTGGGAGTATGTTAATATGCTTTGCATCTTTTTTTAAAATTTGCGGGAAAGCTATACACCAACAACAGTCTCGGAGCTACACACCGACAATCAGCGTTACCTCTTGACGTTTCTCAACAGTAGAGCTATACATCAAGAATTCCAACTCATTGCTTTCGTCTATCCAAGTGCATTGTATCTCTTCTCAGCAAGTTGCATGTACAATATATCAGCTACCAAATGGAAACCATTTCGCGCAGAATCTCTCCAAAAGGCTCAAAACCACATTGTCCATACCACCCACATCCCCCTTTCTCCTGGCATCGCTTTCCTCCTCCCCCAATCTCTTCTCACACGGACAGTTGTGTCCGCACAAAACCCCGCCTCCACTTCAAAAAGAAAACGAGAAAAGAATTTGCAATCTTCCTGCGGGCAGAAACATGAGAGACATCTCTGGGTTGGAAGGGGAGGAGGGCGGAAGAGCAGTACTGAAACCGCTTGTGTCATGGTGTCGCAAGACTCGCGTTTTGTGACCCTATCATTTTCACTTCAGCCAATCCCAAGTGATACTGTGAAGTTATTTATGCTGGTTGGATCTAGCTTCCTCCTCCAAAATAAATGAATTCACACACACACACACACACACACACACATACACACCCTACAAAGCCTCGTGTGTGGCAAGGGAAAGTATGTCCACACGACCAAATTGCCAGTGGTGGAAATATAATGACAGTGTCGGAATAAGCCAAGAAGTTTCAAATCCTGCAGCAGAACCTTTTTCCCCTCTTTCTCTATCTCTGCAGCCTCAGTGCCGCCGTTAGCTTGTAATCTGTCTCATCATCGATTCCAGCAGCGCTGCCTCTCATAGCACGCAGCTTGTTACTTCTTTCTTTCGCCGCCGCCTCTGTAGATGTTGCCGTCTACAGGCCGCTACGTGGGACGTGGGAAGCTTGGTCAGGAGAGCTCCGTCCTCTCTTTCCGAAGGGAAGTCCACTGTCAGGACAACTGCCGGCACGAGCAGCCTTCTGACACGTTCTGTACTTCAATAAGTCGGAAAATGCCACCAGTGCTGTCCTCTTTTAAAATCAATATTATTACGTTCTGTTTTCTCCAGGCAGTTTCTTTTCCTAATATGAGAATCGATCGATCGAATCGTCGAATCAGCGTGCAAGCATGCATGTGGGTATTCACACACATACGTGCACGCATGCGCGCGCGCACTCACGCACGCACGCATACACACACGCGCAGAGAGAGCGAGAGAGGAGAAACACACACACACACACACACACACACACAGAGAGAGAGAGAGAGAGAGAGAGAGAGAGAGAGAGAGAGAGAGAGAGAAAGAGAGAGAGACACAGACAGACAGACAGACAGAGAGAGAGAGAGAGAGAGAGAGAGAGAGAGACAGACAGACAGGCAGACAGACAGACAGAGCGTCAGAGACAGACAGACGTACTTGGGGGAGGAGGAGGGAGGGAGAGATAGAGACAGACAGAGGGACAGACAGAGAGAGAAAAGACAGAAAGAGAGAGACGGGAGGGGGGGGGGCGGAAGGGCAGACAGACAGACGGAGAGAGAGAGAGAGAGAGAGAGAGAGAGAGAGAGAGAGAGAGAGAGAGGGAGAGAGAGAAAACAGACAGACAGAGGGGGAGGGAGGGAGGGAGAGATGGGGTGGGTGGGAGTGGGGGTTAAAATGAAAGTGGTATACATTTCTTAAAAAAAAAGAAAACAAAGAAAACAAAGAATAACTATACTCTTCATCTCTACCTCGAGCAAAACCGACGACAGCTATGACACTGTTGGGGAAAAAAACAAATCCAAGGAACTTCACTGTCAGTAAAAGATCCTACATCTGCGCCAATCCCCATTCTAAGCGTGTACCACCACCACCACCATCACCCCTCACTGCCTGTACTCTAACACCTACCTCTTTTTCAACTGTGGCAGTCTTCATCAAACCAAACAAGAAAAAACGGAGAAAAAAAAGTCTATCAAAGCTCAGCAGCCATGCTCAAGCTGAGAGGATCGACTTCACGGAATATCGGCGCGTGACAGGCAAGGTTCAGGCGGCAAGCTGGTCCGGCCAACACGTGCATACAAGCAGCGAGGGCAGATAACCCTATCAGCACCGATCTGTGAGCAGCTCACGTCGCCACCTTCGTCTCTGCCAGCTTTAAACACTTGTCTTTCTTCTCTTATCTTCTCCTCCTTCCTTCCTTCCTCACGCTGCTTTCTCCCCTGTCCACTGCCCCACCCCACCTCTTCCGAGTTTTTCGTCCTCTCTTCATCTTTTCCTTCTACTTCTGTGTTTGTGCATAGCTCTTCTCACGTCCACCCATTTCATCTAGTAACCCTTCCACATACCCACGCTTTGTCTTCACGGGAGGCAACTGGATATATGTAGTTGTAGGGGATAACGCCTCCGTCAGCCGTCTTGTAGTACCATGAGTCTGTGCAGTGTCCATCAGCCTCACTCATCTTGCCACACCTGTTTCACTCAGGTCTTATTACAGACTGACGTAGCACTGACCATACTGACAGTCGCCGTCATTGTCTGGTGTCCTAATGGTTATACTGACCATACTGACAGTCGCCGTCATTGTCTGGTGTCCTGATGGTTATACTGACCATACTGACAGTCACCGTCATTGTCTGGTGTCCTGATGGTTATACTGACCATACTGACAGTCACCGTCATTGTCTGGTGTCCTAATGGTTATACTGACCATACTGACCGTTGGCCGTCATAGTCAGGTGTCTTAATGGTTCTACTGACCATACTGACCGTTGGCCGTCAGGTTTCCTGATGGTAATACTGACCACACTGACAGTCGGCCGTCATTGTCTGGTGTCCTAATGGTTATACTGACCATACTGACAGTCGCCGTCAGGTGTCCTACTGGTTATACTGACCATACTGACAGTTGGTCGTCAGGTGTCCTAATGGTTAAACTGACCATACTGACAGTTGGCCGTCATTGTCTGGTGTCCTAATGGTTATACTGACCATACTGACAGTTGGCCGTCATTGTCTGGTGTTTTTATGGTTATACTGACCATACTGACAGTCACCGTCATTGTCTGGTGTCCCTAATGGTTATACTGACCATACTGACAGTTGGCCGTCATTGCCTGGTGTCCTAATACTTATACTGATTACACTGACCGTTGGCCGTCATTGTCTGGTGTCCTAATACTTATATTGACCATACTGACAGTTGGCCGTCAGGTCTCCTAATGGTTATACTGACCATACCAACAGCTGGCCGTCAGGTGTCCTAATGGTTATACTGACCATACTGACAGTTGGCCGTCATTGTCTGTTCTGACAGTCGCCGTCATTGTCTGGTGTCCTAATGGTTACTGACCATACTGACAGTCGCCGTCATTGTCTGGTGTCCTAATGGTTATACTGACCATACTGACAGTTGGCCGTCATAGTCTGGTGTCCTAATGGTTATACTGACCATACTGACAGTTGGCCGTCATAGTCTGGTGTCCTAATAGTTACACTGACCATACTGACCGTTGGCCGTCAGTCAGGTCTCCTAATGGTTACACTGACCATACTGACAGTTGCAGTCAGGTGTCCTAATGGTTATACTGACCATACTGACAGTTGGCCGTCCTTGTCTGGTGTCCTAATAGTTACACTGACCATACTGACAGTTGGCAGTCAGGTGTCCTAATGGTTATACTGACCATACTGACAGTTAGCAGTCAGGTGTCCTAATGGTTATACTGACCATACTGACAGTTGGCCGTCCTTGTCTGGTGTCCTAATAGTTACACTGACCATACTGACAGTTGGCAGTCAGGTGTCCTAATGGTTTATACTGACCATACTGACAGTTGGCCGTCAGGTGTCCTAATGGTTATACTGACCATACTGACAGTTGGCAGTCAGGTGTCCTAATGGTTACACTGACCATACTGACAGTTGGGCCGTCAGGTGTCCTAATGGTTATACTGACCATACTGACCGTTGGCAGTCAGGTGTCCTAATGGTTACACTGACCATACTGACATTTGGCAGTCAGGTGTCCTAATGGTTATACTGACCATACTGACCGTTGGCCGTCACAGTCTGTTGTCTTATTGGTTATACTGACCATACTGACAGTTGGCCGTCATTGTCTGGTGTCCTAATGGTTATACTGACCATAATGACAGTTGACCATCGTTGTCTGGTGTCCTAATGGCTATACTGACCATACTGACAGTCGCCGTCATTGTCTGGTGTCCCAATACTTATACTGACAATACTGACAGTTGGCAGTCAGGTGTCCTAAAGTTTTATACTAACCATACTCACAGTTGGCTGTCATTGCCTGGTGTCCTAATGGTTATACTGATCATCCTGACAGTTGACCATCAGGAGTCCTAATGGTTATACTGACCGTAGTGACAGCTGGCCCTCATTATCTGGTGTCCTAATGGTTATACTGATTACACTGACAGTTGGCCGTCATTGTCTGCTGTCCTAATGGTAATACTGACCATAAAGACAGTTGACCGTCATTGTCTGGTGTCCTACTGGTTATACTGACCATACTGACAGTTGGTCGTCTGGTGTCCTAATGGTTAAACTGACCGCAGTGAAAGTTGGCCGTCATTGTCTGTGTCCTAATGGTTATACTGATTACACTGACAGTTGGCCGTCATCTTCTGGTGTCCTAATGGTGATACTGACCATACTGACAGTTGGCCGTCATTGTCTGGTGTCCTAATGGTGATACTGCTCATACTGACAGTTGGTCAGGTGTCCTATTGGTTATACTGACCATACTCACAGTTGTCGTCAGGTGTCCTAATGGTTATACTGACCATAGTGACAGTTGGACGTCATCTTGTGGTGTCCTGATGGTGATACTGACCATACTGAAAATTGGCTGTCATCGGCTGGTGTCGTGCTGGTTATACTGACCATACTGACAGTTGGTCATCAGTGTGTCCTTGTGTCCTGCAGGTTGTACTGACTACAACATATGCCAATGGGGGGTGACATGTCATTAAAATTATCTGATGAATGCCCTTTTCACCTGCACAGTAATGCTAGCTGGTCATCCCCTCATTCCTCTTGCCCCTCTCCCCCCTTTCTCCCCACGTCGCGATCCTTCTTTCAGCCCCCTCTCCTCCTCTCTCTCACATTCTGTCTTCCTTCCTTCCCGTATTCTGACTAGTCACAACTTTTTCCCCCTCTAAACTGACCTAAAATGGGGAACTTCGAACAGTGATTAGAGTCCGTAGATCCCACCCCCTCCCTCCGCAAAAAAGCCCTTCGAAGTGGTTTTCAACGGGAAAACTCAAACTTCTTAATTTTCGCTCACTTCTTCTGCCACCCTCCCTCCCTAAACTGCGCGAGTGTGTGTGTGCGTGTGTGTGTGTGTGTGTGCGTGCGTGCGTGTGTGTGTGTGTGTGTGTGTGTGCGTGTGTGCGTGCGTGCGCGCGCGCGTGCGCGCGCGCGCGCGCGCGCCCAAATACATACGCGTGCGTGCGTGCGTGCGTGCGTGCGTGCGTGCGTGCGTGCGTGCGTGTGTGCGTGCGTGTGTGTGCGTGTGTGCGTGTGTTCGTGGCGCACGTGCGTGCACAATCAGTAAACCTGTCTGATATTCCACCATCAATGTGAAAAGTGGCCGTAAGTGCAGTTTGCGGGAGAAGCGAAACACAAAGTCGGATCACAAGAAGTACAGTTCTAGATTAAGAAACACAACAACATTTTAGTTGAGTTGTTGGACTCATCAGCTCGGGTGTTCAGTCACAATATGTGGTATGTGTGTGTGTGTGTGTGTGTGTGTGTGTGTGTGTGTGTGTGTGTGTGTGTGTGTGTGGTGTGTGCGCGCGCGAGAGAGAGAGAGAGAGAGAGAGAGAGAGAGAGAGAGAGAGAGAGAGAGAGAGAGAGAGACAGAGAGGCAAGCCAGCACAGAGAGAGAGCAGGCAAAGAGACACAGCAAGAGAGCAAGAGAGAGAGAGAGAGAGAGAGAGAGAGAGAGAGAGAGAGCCAGCCAGCCAGCCAGCCAGCCACAGCAGGCAGAGAGACACAGAGACAGAGAGAGAGAGAGCGAAAAGAGAGCGAGCAAGAGAGAGAGAGAGAGAGAGAGAGAGAGAGACAGAGAGAGTCCCAGCCAGCCAGCCACAGACAGAGAGAGAAAAGAGAGCGAGCAAGATAGAAAGAGTGAGAGAGAGAGAGAGAGAGAGAGAGAGAGAGAGAGAGAGAGAGAGAGAGAGAGAGCAAACAGCGAGAGAGAGAGAGAGAGAGAGAGAGAGAGAGAGAGAGAGAGAGAGAGGACAGAGAGAAGAGCAACAAACAAACATAGGCATATATACACACACAGAGCCAGAGCAAGAGAAACGGACAGCCCGCCAATCTGAGGAACGCAGTGCTGGAGAAATAGGAATTGTGCCAAAGTCATACTTCAACTGCACAAGGCTTCTGCCTATATATGACACGTATGACGTCACAAATGAAACGCTATATCTGTTCAAATACAGAAACTGCTCCAAAAGCCCTAATCCTGGCATACCCAGCGCCCCCCCCCTCTCTCTCTCTCTCTCTCTCTCTCTCTCTCTTTTCTTCAAGGTGGAGGGAAGTGGTGGTGAAGGGCGAGGATCGGGGAGGAAGAGGAATGGCGAGATCAGCTTGGTCTACCTCACTTCTTATTGTGTTTCTACACCACCCCTTTCTTTGCTCAGTATTCGTCTATGCAGGAGGGGATTGGGGGGGGGGGGGGGGGGGGGGGGGGGGGGGGGGGGGGGGGGAGGGGGGGGTTTCTGTATGTAGAGAAGTGAGGGGATGGGAGACGATCGTGAGTGTGGAGGTGTGGGGAGCGTGTGTGTGTGTGTGTGTGTGTGTGTGTGTGTGTGTGTGAGAGAGAGAGAGAGAGAGAGAGAGAGAGAGAGAGAGAGAGAGGGGGGGGGGGGGGGGGCGAATGGGATACGCATGTTTTATTCATGTAGGTCATGGCCCCTAATGAAGGGGTAATGTGAACAAATCTTTTCAAAGAAAAAAATAAAGCAAATCAAACAAATATCCATCACTGTGCAAACAGATAATCGAGAAACTAAACATCAAAGAGTACACAACAATAATTTTTTAGTATACTATACTTCGAATGCTAAATGCCTTGTACAAGAAAACAACAGAACGTTTTTACAGTAGTTTCGTTTGTGGATGCCATCAGTAATTATTCGTTTGTGGATGCCATCAGTAATGAAAGTCCACATAAGGTAGGATGCTTAGAACGTTTTTGATCAATTAATTGACGCTTTAGATCATTCAAAATAGGGCAACAGAACACAAAGTGAACCTCGTTTTCTTCGGCACTTTTACATAGCAGACATACACGATCGCATGCTTCCTATGATAATAATGATGAACAGAAAGATCGAAATATCTAATCTGAACTTTGTCATGGTTTACCCAAAAATGACTGTCCCCTTAAATTGATAGATACGTTGGATACAATGCATACTTCTGAACTGTCTGAAAAGAGAGAGAGAGAGAGAGAGAGAGAGAGAGAGAGAGAGAGAGAGAGGAGAGAGAGAGAGAGAGAGAGAGAGAGAGAGTGGAGAGACAGAGACTGGAACAAAACTACTCTGAGAAAAACAGGAAGACTAAACATGTGAAAGACTGGCCAAATCAGTGACTCATGTACAAAACAAGCATGACACACTAGGGCAAAATAAACTCATCCTATCTTGCTTGGGCTCAGGAAAATACATCGAGGTAAAGTCAAGGCCAAAAAACTGTACAGAGGTGGTTTGCTGTTGCCTCGGAGCCCGTGACGGTAAAGAATTGTCTCCTGTGTGGTGATGGAAGACAGCAAGACGTGTCAGCCTGTTGAGATCCGGACAGGAAACTGCCAGCCGATGGCGGGGTGTCTGCAACACCAGAAGACCTGTGGGAGAGGCCGACAGGAGCCCTTTCCGGGGAGGGGCGAGATGTAGTGGAGTCCGGGTGACTCGGTCCGAGGGTTGCAACAACGGCAACACTGTCAGTATCCCCTACCTGGGATTTGACCAATCGGGCGGACAAGAACAATGTGGCTGCGTCAGGAGGTCAACACGACCACAGAGGCACTGACTGATGGCAGAACCGGACTGGTCAACTGGCAAGTTCTGAATGCTTATTCCTTTCTTGTGTTCTATGTGTGTCATCAGAATACTGCAATGTCGTCTTCCTGATTAATCCAGAGTAACTGAAGAAAAGGGGATGCAATTTATTAGATTATGTGAATGATGGTTACATTTTTTATGATGCAGATAAGTGTGTTGTGTTTTTGTTGTGGAGGGTGGGTGCTTAGAGTCAAGTTTAAATAAAATTTTCATTTACAAATGAAACGTTATTGATGACCTATCACCCTTGTGCGGGCTGATGTGAGTAACAGAGTGTGATTATGAGAGAGAATAAAAATTTGTTTGTGAAGATATGAATGTTTCTGTCCATACCGTTTCCCCTATCCCCACCCCTGCATCACAATATATGATAAATAATAACGAGGGGGAACGTCGGGAGACCCGTCACACATTCCTACGTCCCCTAATGCCCCTCACCCCAACTCCCACATCCCGCCCGCCACCCAACTCTCTCTCTCTCTCTCTCTCTCTCTCTCTCTCTCTCTCTCTCTCTCTCTCTCTCTCTCTCTCTCGTGTTCTACTTCTGGACATTTCAATTCGACCCAGTCAGAATTTGATAGTTACATTCATGTCACAAACATAACCGAATTAACTTTGTTTTTAACAGATCCGCTTTACAAAGAATCAAAATGACATAAAACTAATGCAACTAACCTAGGCATTCAAATGACACCTACAGTAAGAAAACAACACAAATACACCCACCCACACCCACACAGATTGTGAGAGAAAGTGAGAGAGAGAGAGAGAGAAACAGACAGACAGACAGACAGAGGCGAGAGAAAAACATCAGACTAGAGACCTGACCATAGTCCAGTCACGCAGCTAGAGCTTTACAAGTACACTGACAAATTACTTGCTCGAGGGGCGGAGGAAGAGCCTGAGGTGGTGTGGCGTTGGGGTGGGGAGTGGCGCGGGGGGGGGGGGGGGGGGGGGGGGGGTGAGGGGATGCTCACTAGGCATGCCGCCCATGCTCATCTTGCCAAGTTTATCACCACCTCTCAGCCAGACCAACAACTGTTCTACATCCTGGGATTAGCACGACAGGTCCTCCGGACGCTCTAAACTCCTCACATATGTTATTCTGCATGTAAGCTACAGCAGCAAGCCTATGGCACAGGGCTGCTCCATCTGTCACAAGAGCAAAAGCGGAAGGCAGACCGAAGGACTGCATCAGTGAAGTCATTCTGTCTGTCATACAGGCAGACAGTACTGAGACCAACGACATATATTCGTGACCTAGATACTGAAAGAAGATACAGATGGACGATGTCTATTTCTGCCGATCTGAGAAAAAAATGATAAAGACGTGACAGATTAAGGACGGTTATTTATAAAATCATAAAAAAAGACATAGGACACATATATGTTGGTTATCTCTATCATAAAAAACTGAAAGAGGAGACAGATGAACGATTGTTACTTATATTATGAATAACAGAAAGAGTACAAAGTCGGAGGACGGTTATTACTAACATTATAAACAAAATTAAGAAGCAGACAAAGGCCGGTTGTTTGTATCATAAAAATAATAAGAAGAAACAGATAACTTTTATTTCTGTCACTACAACATCAGAGATCTTATCATTTTTAACACTACAACATAAAGAATATATAGACGAAGGGTGGATCTATCGTAAAAGAGAGAAAACTGAGAACTTTCATTTCTATCACAAAAACAGTGACGACATAGACGAAGGGTGGTTCTTTAATCATAAAAGCAGAGACAGGAAGGAAACAGAGAACTTTCATTTCTATCATTAAAACAGTGACGACATAGACACAGACGAAGGATGGTTCTATCATAAAAGCAGACAGGAAACAGAGAACTTTCATTTTTATCATTAAACCAGTGACGACAGAGACATAGACGAATGGTGGTTCTTTCAATCATAAAAGCAGAGAGAGCTAGAGGAGACAGAGAACGTTCGTTTCTATCATTAAAACAGAGACGACGGAGACGAAGGATGGTTCTTTCTACCACAGACAAGAAGAAGAGAGACAGATGACAAGTGTTCGAGTCTAATGTGTCAACAGAGCCCAGTGATGTACCAAGGGACGTTGGAACAGTCTGGTTGTATGCGCAGGTCTATGAGCCAGGGACACGCCAGGAAAGGAGCGGCAGGGTATGGCATCTGATTTAAAGGTATGCCTGGTACCACCGCGAGGATGGGGGAGAAGGAGTGGGGAGAAGGGGGTAGAGAAGGGGAGAGAGCAAATTCAGGATTACCCTCATGGTCGCAACTGAGTGTGTGTGTGTGTGTGTGTAGGGGGGAGGGGGGGGGGGGGGGCTTGCACGACTCGGGAGAGAGAGAGAGAGAGAGAGAGAGAGAGAGAGAGACGAGAGAGAG